>QRFJ01004872.1:0-19186 GCA_006176705.1 Cocos nucifera
GGAGGAAAACCTCATCCTAACATGAGCAAAGTCGATGACCTCGTCGATATAAGACAGGATGGAGGGAGAGATCCTACCGACGATCCTAACACACCCTCGTAAGCCATGTTAAGAATAGAAGGAAAGACTCATCCTAACATGAGCAAAAGTCAGAACCTCATAGACCGATGATGTGGAGAAGGAAGAAGCTTGGTGGAAAATCCTTACACATATTTTTCCATGATGACGTGACTACGTCAAATGCGAAAGGCAGAATCTTATCATGATTTGTAAGAGAGATCCTAGTTCGATGTCCACATCAAGCCCGACATCTAAAATGAGCTCGGCATCTGCAACAAGCATTTCATAAGAAAATAATAGAGGCAAAAAAGAGAAAAAGAAGGTAAGGCTACAAATAGGCCTCAAGTTCATGCAAAACAAAAATAATAAAAAATATATTATTCCATTATAAAAATGAGTTCATTATAAGCAAAGTATAGGCCGACAAGGCCGATTACACTAAAAAAAGAAAAATGAGGGGGAAGAGGTCGAAGCTTTAAGGTGAACCAGATTCATCGAACTTCAGGCTGTCGGCTCTGGCCATCACCAAGGTCTGCTTTAGCCTAAGGATCTCCTCCTCAAGCTTCTTGTTTTGGAAGAGACCATCTACATACATTCTGTTGACGAGCTGAAACTTACCCTCGAGCTCTCGTTGCTATTTCCTTAAAACTTCAAACTCAGTCTCTACGTCCTTGATAGCCTGATGTTCATAGGCAAGCTGAAGATTCAGCCATTGAACCTCAACCTGCTCTACCCCAACCACCTCTGAAAGCTCACCGATGGTCCTCTTCAAGTAGGCCATCTCCTCCAACTCACCATTCACGTTAGCTTTCTGGTTATTATGCAGTCACTTTCGAAGATGAGCTAACTCATCTCTGGCAACCTTGAGCTCGCCTTTAAGCCTGGACATCTGCTCCGTCCAGGTCACTCGGTAGCTATTATGTCAGTCCTCAGTATCTTGCAGCTGCTTTTGAAGCTGAAAAAACTTTATTGACCGATCCAAGTTGTACCGAGCCTTATCGATAGACCATGGCAACCTCCCTTCTAAAAGATGGATCTTTTCTCCGGCATCCTTCAGGTCGACTTCAAGAGAGCTGATCTTCACTGTTAGTGCCCAGGACTTGTCGCTGGTGTTTCTTTTGAGTTCAGTGACCTCTTTCATGAAGCTGTCCTTCTGGATACTGAAGCTCACTACTTCCTTTATATGCAAGCCTCGAAGGCGAGTGACCTCTTTGGACACCTCAAATGCATTCTTTTATGAGGCTCGAAGGTCGTCCTCCATCTTCTTCAACTTCTTCCTTAGAAGATGAACTTCCTTCCTCAGGTTCTTTATCAAGGGCTTTATTGGGACCCCCTGAGATAGTGGATCAGCATTGGTGGGAGACTACATTTGAGATACCAAAAGCGCTCAAGGGTATGAAAAAAATTCACTTCATTTAATCAAAACTTTTGAGTATAAGACATAAAAAAAAGATAAAGAGTATGACTACTAGAGGATCTCAACCTCGGAGGGTGGAGCTAGATCGCTATTGATGGCCTCAGGTTCTCAAACTGATTTGGGCACCTCTGCGATAGGTTCAGATGGGCCAGAAGCAAGCTCGTCGAAGGAAAGGTCGACTACAGCATTAGATGGTCCCGCCTCCACATCATCTTCCTTCTCCTCCAGAAAGTTGAGGTAGAGCTTGGGGAACCTTCAGACTACCCTACCTTCACAGAGCTCAAAACCCTTAATAAACTCTTCCTGACCAAACTCGAGGTTCAGGTTCCACATCTTGGGAGAGGTCTTGAACTCATCCATGGCCCAGGTCATTATCTTTTAGATCGACTTTGCCATTTGGGTCTCCAATTTTGCGATCCTATTTTTGGCTTCTTTCCTTCTCTCCTCCTTTAGGGCCAATGAGGCCTTCAGTCTGACCGAGGTGAACTCGTCTTCGTGGAGTGCATCCTGAAGACTTTCAATGTCTGCCGCCTTCTCCTCGGCAAGATGCTCGATCTCATCGACCCTCACTTGAAGATGGCGGACCTTGGCTCGAACGCCCTCCTGGGCCTTCTGTGCCTCCCCCTCCTGATGATGCGCCCTCTTGATGTGAGTGAGCATTTGGTGACCCAACTACAACAAATGATTGGTGTTAAAAAAAAAAAGAAAGAAAGAAGAAGAAGAGAAGAAGAAGAGTGCAGGAGAGAAAAGAAAGAGTCAGGCAATGGAGCAATCACCTTGAGGATGGTTCTGAGAGAACTCCAGATAAGCTGCCGTGGGTCCAGGTCGGCCATCTGGTCCCCCACCTCAGGCATGGCAAACCTGTCAGCAAGATTTTGGATGATCTCTGGGTTGTCGAAGGGATCCTCCCCTTGTTCATTGTCATTGCCATCCAGTCCACCTAAGCAAGCCTTGCAGGACGTCTTCGCAATGGCTTTCTTTTTTCTTCCCTCTCCTGTCCTTTTTCTGATAGGGAGCTCCAAAACCCGATTCCTGCTAGAGGGATCTGAGGGCATGGAAGGCATCGGGCCCGTGCTAGCGGTGTCAACCTCGATAGTTGGGGTAATCTCGATGCCAATGATGTCCTCGAACATAGCGGCAGTGGAGGCAGGAACTCCAGAGCATGAAACACTGACCTTCATCCTCTTTAAGCCACCTTCTTGCACCTTTCCTTCTCTTTCTGTTGAAGAGACCTTTGGTAAGCATCTTGGTGGCTTGTGCATCCATTTCTATAGCAGAAAAATAAGAGCGGTCAGTAACAATACACGTGTGCAAAACCATGTGGATTCAAAAATCAAAAGATGTACCAGTAGGATCGTGGGGATCAGACCTAAGTTGAACAAGGTCTATTCTTTTAGAAGGTTGGGAAGAGAAGGAGCTCAGTACACCTTGAGTTTATCGAAGGAATCAAGGTCGGCTCTGTCCAAGCAAGGAGCTTGGCAAACTAACTCTCTAATATAACTCCAGGAAGGAAGACCTAATAGAAAGGTCGGGCAATGTACAAAAGAGAACTTTTTTTTCCAATTATGAATGGAAGAAGGGGCACCTTTCAATAACCCCTTCTTGCCGACCTGGGAGAAAAGTACCACCAATCCTTCATGAAAGGATGGCACTTGAAGGTATAGAAATTCTTAGAAAGCGAAATGGTCGGCTGGACTTTGGTCAGTCGATAGAGGAAGAGGAAACCTATGATGAACCAAAAGAAGTTTGGTATGATAGATGTGAAGGAGATGTTTAAAAATTGGATGAGGGCGACTACGAATGGAGGTAGCTGGAGTCTAAGCCCAACGTGCAAAGCTTCTAAGTACATACAAAATCGGTCGAATGGAGGAGAACTGACTCGATCGTCGGAGTTGGGGAGTTCAAGGTCATATTCTGGAGGGATTCTATATTGGATTCAGAATAGAGAAAGATCGTCTGGGGTAAGGATGGATGGGATGGTGTCTGGAGAAAAAGATGAGCAAGACATGTTCCTAGATTCTACCTCGACCAAGGGTGCAGAATCAAAGAAGATTGGTCTGGATGAGCCCCACGAACCGATGGAGTGGGATGTTTCGGAAGACATTCAGATCGAGATGAACCTAAGAAAACCCCCTAAAAAAAATTCAAAAAAACAAGGAGCCAGAAGTGATAAGCATGAATAACCTAAGAGAAGGGTTAGGAAACTCACCTAAACTATCTGAGGAAGATGAAAGGATGATGGACACGATGAGGATCAATTGAAAGAGTGTCCAGAGCTTAGGAAGGTGAGAGAAACATGAGACCCATGGGAAGAAGGCGAACGGGGGCTGCAGGAAGAAGAAGATTTGAGCAGGGATGACTTTCGAACAATAGAAGAAGGCCTTAAATAGCCAGAGGTAACACGAAGTAGATATGATTGCAGATTGAATTCAATCGATCAGTGTGCACCATGCGTCCCACTCATCATGATGGAGGAGCAGTGATGGACAGAGTCTTTACGGTGCCGTACCTATGGCAGAGTTTTGATAGAAGATTCGAAGGGCCATCTTTTTAAACTCATTTCAGATATAGAAAGTTTCAGTGTCAGCATGGTAAACATCAAAACATCTCATCCTGATAAGTGTGGGAACCTGGGATTAGACTTCGGTCATCACCTTTTTTCCTTCCTTCCTTCAAATTTCGAACTCAAGAGTAGGAGAACTATTATTGAAGATAAACCCCGCTCCCATCGAAGTCCAGTCTGATACTTAGCCTAATGTAACTGATAATCATAGAAGAGTTTCAATCAAAAATTCTTCCTCCAAAAGTCGAACTCCTTTCAGACCCCTCTAGCAGCCAAACTCCTTTCGGACTCCTCCAGCAGTCGAACTCATTTCAGACTCTTCCAGCGGCCATACTTCTTGTGAACTCCTCTAGCAGTTGAACTCCTTTTGGACTCCTCCAGCAGTCGAACTCCTTCCAGACTCCTCCAAAAGCCGAACTTCTTTCGGACTCCTCCAGCAGCCAAACTCCTTCTGGACTTATCCAGCGGCCGAACTCTTCGTAGTCATCCAGGAAGGTCTTCGCACGAGTCCAATCTCATACACGACATGAACCGACCCACACCAAAACTACCTTAGAGGAGTTCGAACTCCTCTAGAATTGATACAGCTCAAAGGTCATCACCAATTGATGCCCATCCCTCCAAACTTTGACTATTAAATCTCAAACGGACTGGCACCTAATGACAACAAACACTATCTTCCATAACAAACTTCATGTGGCCCCGAGCGGTCCACTATCCAATAGTTACGACTGTCACTATCAATTTATTATAGACTCTGTCTATAAAAGAAACCCTCTAGATATGTTTTCTCTAGGCTCTCTTCTTCCTTCTGAAAGCTCTACAACTTTCTTGATTGAGTACTCCATTTCTGTTGGCCAAAAAAGCTAACTTGACCATCGGAAGATCTTGTCAAAGCCACCACCCCAGGCTCTGGATGAGACTTATTTTGTAGGTCACCGACGATAACCTCATCTTCTCCGACTCTAGCACTTCTCCAATGGCAACCAGATTTTACACCAATAGAACTTATTCTATTTCTCTCTTCAGGTGTCTTAGGAGACATCTTCTTAGAGAGATGTATGCCTTGACTCATGGGTAAGTAACCTCCTTTACTCTCATTCATGCTGAACCTTTTCAGCACTTAGTTAGTATACCTAGACTGTGACAAGCCTGACATCCTTTTAAATCTATCTCTATAGATCTTTATATCAAGTATATAGGATGCTTCTCCCAAATCTTTCATGAAAAACTTACTTGATAGCCATAACTTGATCGATTGCAACATTAAGATATCATTTTCAATAAGGAGTATGTCATCCATATACAAAACCAAGAAAACTATGGTACTTCCACTAGTCTTCTTATATACACAAGGTTCATCAACATTTTTGATAAAGCTAAACTCTTTGACTATTACATCGAAATGGATGTTCCAACTTCTTGAAGCTTGCTTTAATCTATAAATGGATTTCTCAAACTTGCATACCTGATTTAGTCTCTCTCTTGAGATAAATCTTTTTGGCTATGACATGTAAATCTCTTCCTCTAGTTAACCATTAAGGAAGATGATTTTCACATCCATTTTCCATATTTAATAATTATGATATGTTGTTATAGGAAGCATAATCCGAATAAATTTTAGTATGGCAATAGGTGAGAATGTTTCATCATAATCTACATCTTATTTTTGCCTGAAACCCTTAGCCACCAATCTAGTTTTATAGGTTTCAACTTAGCCATCTTCTCCAATCTTTTTTTTATAGACCAATTTGCACCTAATAGGATTCACATCCTCTAGTGCATCAACCAATGTTCATACATTATTAATATACATGGAGTCCATCTAAGATTTTATGGCATCTAGCCATCTATCTAAGTCCTTACTCATGACAGCTTACATATAAATCAAAGGTTTATTATTTTCAATGATTTAGGCTTCATTATTCTCAATAATGATCCATACCTCATAGGTATATTTTGTTAGGATTTGATGCTTCAAATTTGATCCATAGCAAGAAGAGAATCAATTTTTAGCACAATAGTCGGAATGGCTCTGATACGCGATCGAGCTGGCTCAAATTGGGATCGAGCCAGCTCAAACCATAGTCGAGCCAACTCTCTCAGGCAGATAGACAGCAGGAGTCCGAACGAGATGCATTCGAACCAGCTCAACCCTTGATCGAGCCGGCTCGATGGAGGTGAATAGAACATAATGGGATTTTTTCTATTTAAACTTGGATTGTGATTAATCCAAGGGGTCTATGGGAGTTGCACTTGGACTATAGGATCCAACAGCTATGGAGGATTGTGGTCATGATCTGAAGATTGAAAAATATTCCAAGACTCCATCAAGAACATGTTCTACTCTTATTAGGAGAACGAGCCCTGTTAGGACATCTATGTACTATTGAGAAGAGGATTCTCATCCTATTTAAAGGATTGAGGTGCTGTGGAGCAAAAAAGATGGTGCACGTGGCATGAAAGGAATGTAGAGAGGCTCACGTAGTTATCGAGAGGAGCTTGATAGAGTGTCTAGTACGTGCAACCTACGAGAGAGAGAAGTAATAGGTACATAGCATCCGATAAGGAGGCTATGAGGGTAGAGCATCTTGTAGCTTCTGTGGGTCTTCTTGGGATTCTAAGAGAGCTTTTTGAGGGTAGCTTCTAGTTGAGAAAGATTTATGTATGGTGAGTTGAGAGTGGATGTTCTTCTTTTATACTTATTTTTTTCTTTTATATTGAAGCTTTGCATGCCCCATGGAGGCGAGTCTTTAAGCTAATCCATATACTTGATTATTTTTTTATTTTATTTCTTTCTTCTTTCTATCATAATAATTTGGTACTAGATTCTTAACAAACGATATCAGAGTAGCTGATATCCCAATAGTTTGATAGCAAGTTGATACCATAATAATTGATATCAGAGCCAGATAGTGCTGGAGTGTAGATTGTAGCAATGGATAGAGATTGAAGAATATGGAGAAGAAAAGCATAATCAAGGTAGAGATCAACAGGTTTGATGAGAAGGACAATTTTTTCTTATGGTAAGCAAGGATAAAGAATGTCCTAATCTAATATGGGTTGATCGATGCTCTCTTGTATGACGAGATGCCAGCCACCATAGAGATGAAGGATTGAAAGCAGATCTAGATGCAGATAGTGAGCATGATCCGCTTGTACCTAGTAGATGATGTAGTGATCCATGTACTTGGTGAGACTTTTTTGATGGTACTATGGTCGAAGCTCGAGGAGTTGTACATGACAAGGTCGCTCATCAACACATTATTTTTTTGGAGGTAGTTCTACCAGCTATGGATGGATGAAGGCTTGAGCATGTTGGAGCATCTATCCAACTTTCAGAAGATCCTCACCGACCTTCTCAGCATTGATGAAAAAGTTGAGGAGAAGATCAGGGTGTTGGTCTTGCTAGCATCGCTCCCCCTTCGTATGAGTCCGTGGTGATTGCTTTTCTAGTAAAAAAGAGCACCATCAAGATGGACAAGATCACTACAGTGATACTCCAGAATGAGATTCTCAGAAGGAAGAACCCAACTTTGAGCTCAGATAGCGGTAGCTTAACTTTGGCTATTTCTGGAGGAGCAGAAGGAACTAAATGGAGCGATAGATGATCATGAGGAAGATGATCCAAGTCCAAGATGAGGGATCCTAGTAAGATTAGATTCTATAGGTACAACGAGTTGGGGCATCGAGTCAAAAATTATCCATAACTCAAGGATCGAACGAGGACTACTGTAGCGATGGTCAGTAGCGAGTCAGAAGATGATGTCCTGGAGATATCTGATGAGATATCTAGTTCTTTCAAGCAGTAGATTTTAGATTCTGCATGCACATATTATATTTATTGCAGAAAGAAGCAGTTTGACTTCCTGAAAAGTAGTGATGGCACTATTTGTCTACTAAATGATCCAGCTATGTGATCAGAGGCATCGGAATGGTTAGTTGGAAGATACATGATCATGCAGTAAGGAGATTGGCAAAGGTTCGATACATACCTGATTTCAAGCAGAACCTTATCTCACTGAGCAGACTGAATTTAAATGGCTATAGATGGGTAGCTAGTTATGGAATCCTAAAGGTCGTGCACGATGATAGGGTGATATTAGAGGGGAAGAAGAAGATAAGAGAACATTACTATCTAACAGGAATGAAGGAAGTAGTGCAGGATTTACAGCACTACTTTCAAATTTTTTTTAAAAAATAGCTAAAATATAAAAAAAATTAATTAATCTAATTAATTAATTATTGATCATATCAGAATATTGAGCCCTACACTAAGGATCTAAACATAATATGCATGCATTCATATAGATCTAAAAATATAACTATGCAGCAAACTCTTTACTGCATCTATCTATTCAGAACATAATATTTTTTTGTAGATAGCTGATCACCATAATCTAAATCCATCAAATAATACTTTCTATCACACTGCAGTCATATATGTGTCTGGCATCTATGGTTGGTCCATATGAAGCTCTTGGTCCCGATATGCTCCACTGGAGTGTTAGCTTCTCGCTGGGGCCTTCAATGGCTGATCGTGATCGATCTAGTTGATCATCTTCTTTCTAATTTTTTAGATATTCTAGAAAACCAAAACATGTGCTTTGGAGGATGATGAAGTGGTGTTTCAAATTTGGTGGCGATTCGATGCTCACAGCACTCGATCTCTCCACCCGAACCCAGATTTCCAAATCCTGGGTTTCACTCAGCCCAAAAAATCCTGATGCAATGAAAACCCTATCACTCCCTCTCTATGTGGAGTTTATTCATGAAACAAGTTTTCATGAAAAGATGACATTTGAGTCTATAATCTCTATTTAGATCATATCTAAAAATTGGGTGTCCTTAGATATAAAAATCAAAAGAGAATAGAGGCATGAAGGAAAAATAAAGTACTATAGAACTCTGCTCAACTTTACTCCAAGAATTGTTTTTGCCCAAAACCATTGCCCAATTGCATTCAAATTTTTACCACGAAAATTCAAACCCTTATGCTTCATGCACAAGAGTTCTCATAATTTATTGCATGAAAAATAAGTGGAAATTCTATGTGGAGTGGATAGATTAAGATTGGTTAAACTAGTTTCAACCAACTTCTAGTATTTGAATTCAAATGGGATCTTATCCTTTTCCAACGCCTCATCCAAGAGGGTGATGAGTAGAAGGACTCTCCTTCTACTCACCCTCAATTAGAAATCACCAAAAAAATATGCAACAAAAGATAGGTAGGCATGGAGAATAGATAAGAAAGAGATTAGGTTTTTCAAATTTCAGACCAACCAAGTTGAATTCAAAATTCAACTTAGTTTGAATTGGTCCAACGCTTGGACTAGGTCAAAGGCAGAAGAGAGGAAGGGCATACATTCATTTCTATGTGAGAAATCTCATGCAAAAATCAGAGGAGGGAATGGGTTAAGGTGGAAAAGCCAAACATGATGGGCGCTAGGGAGAGTTTGAATTCAAATCTTATTTGACTTGGTCCAAATTGGTTTCAACCAAACCCATTAATTTAAATCAATTAGATTAGGTTAAACCCAACCAAATAGGCTTAACCCAAACTAATAAAATTCTAATCAAATTAAAAATTAATTAGATCCTGGTCCAGATCAAATCAGGATTGAATCTTCCTTAGCGATTAGGTCATCTCATGACCTAGTCTGGTCAAATGTAATCGAATCCAATTCGATCAAACTTGATCAAATCCCCATCACTCAGTCAAATTAAGATAATCAATAATTAAATTTATTAATTAACCCTCTAATAAATATAGAGTCCTAATCGGATGGGTGTCTGGGCAATAGAGTTCTATCAACATGAAACTTCTGAAGAGTCCCAAACCAATGGGACTTTTGAACCCAGTGTCCCAAACAAATCAAACTCACGATCATAGAGTCCCAGACTAGTGGGACTCTTAAACAAAGAGTCTCAAATGAGTAGAACTCAGAGTCTCAGTCCACTAAGACTCTTGGTCACAGAGTTCCAGTCTAGTGGGACTCTTGACCACAGAGTCCCAAGTCATTGAGACTCTCGATTATAGCATCTCGGACATGAAGGACTCAGAGTCCCAGTCCAGTGGGACTCTTAACCATCGAGTCTTTGATCATCGAGACTCAATATCAGCCAATAGATCAACTAAAAACTCCTATTGTATATGACCTCATAGGTTCAAATCCTATGTCGGTAGCACAGAAACTAATTTTTTATATCAATCGATGTGACCATCTAGCATTGGTACCCGACGTTCGGATAGGTCAAATAATTTTAATGCAACATTAATGAACCTTTGGCATATGGTTACCGTATAATTCATCCCCTTGACCTCGATGCTCAAAGGATGATTTAGGGTTTACTATCAATCCTAAAATTCATTCATAGTGTATTTCAAAATTTAGCATCCATCAAATGGACTATCCCGACTGAGAATTTGCTAAATTGGAATATAGCGATGCACTTGCTCCAACACTTGGAGGGGTCAATCCCATCTTAACTCACACACTGACAAGCCAAGTACTTGACTGCACCTAGTAGCCTTCCATCACTAAATTAAAAATTCAGATAGTCCAGTACCTAAGTACAGTGAGTTGTTTGCAAGTCACCGTGGTGGTCTCAGGTCTAAGAAATATTTATACCCATATCCTTCGAAGCTAATCTTGATAGAAGAAAAGCTCTAGAGTTGGTCACGTTCAGTGTAGATGTACCCATACATCTCACTTGCATGCCATACCAGTGTCTTAACACTCCTTGGTTACGAGGACAACCAACCTATATGGCACACAATGACCTATACTCTATAAACATTGTCGTCCTAAGTAATAATGTATCTTTTGATCATGAACAATTTAAGGACTAAATGACAAATCCTTCTTTGTCAAATCTAGATAGTCCTTAGAACTTCATCATAACATAGGAGTTAATTAGAAGACAACAAAATTTATGATGAAAAAGAATACCAAAATAACTTTTATTATTTAATAATTTATATACAAGTACAATAAGTAGCACAACCATCAACTGGCTGATGATTGACTTTGGAACATATTTTTTACAATCTTTCACTTGGACTAAAGTCAATCGAAGCAGTATCTAATACCTATCTTCGACTTAAAGTTGTTGAACTCTTTCACCATAGCAGCTTTAGTGAATGGGTCGGCCATGTTCTTTTTTTCGTCGATCTTCTGAAGATCCACATTACCTCGATCCATAATTTATCAAAAAAGGTAGAAGCAACATAGAATATGCTTCGTCTGCTGGTATGCCTTAGGTTCCTTCGTCTGAGCAATAGCTCTAGAGCTATTGCAATAGAGTAGAACTGGACCATCAAGAGAGGGTGCTACTCCAAGCTTGGTGATTAATTTTCTCAACCACATCGCTTCTTTGGCATCATCTGATGCAGCAACATTCTTTGTCTCACAAACTGAATTGACCATAGTGTGCTACTTGAAATTCTACCAGCAGATGGCCCCACCATTAAGGGTGAATAATATCCAGACACACTCTTGCTATCATCATGATCAGACTAGAAACTGAATTCTGTGAACCCCACCAGTTTCAAGTCCAATTCACCATATACAAGCCACTGGTTCTTAGTATTTCTTAAATACTTTAGGATGATTTTAACAACCTTTCAGTGGTTCTCCCCTGGATCAAATTGGTATCTACTCACTACCCCTAGTGAGTATGCCATATTTGGTCATGTACATGTCATAGCATATGATAGAACCCACTGTCGAAGCATATGGTATTCTACTAATACACTTTCTTTCTAGAGGTGTTGTCGGATAATCCCTCTTTGAAAGAAAAATTTCCTGGCCTATCGGTAGATAGCCTTTCTTGGAATTCTCCATGCTGAACCATTTCAGCACAGTATCAATGGATGTAGACCGGGACAATCCAAGCAACTTTTTGGATCATCTCTATAGATCTTCATCCCTAGGATGTAGGAAGCTTCTCCCAGATCTTTCATGGAGAACTATGATGACAGCCAGATCTTTATTCCTTATAATGTGGGAACATCATTTTCGATTAAGAGAATATCATCCACATATAATACTAGGAATACTATTACTGAACCATTAGCCTACTTGTATATGCAGGGCTCCTCTTCGTTCTTAACGAAGTCATACATTTTGATTATTCTATCAAATCATATGTTCCAGCTCCAAGATGTCTGCTTCAGTCCATAAATAGACCTTTGAAGCATACACACCTTAGACTCATCTATAGATGTGAATCCTTCAGACTGTATCATATATACCTCTTCATTCAGCTCTTAAATTAGAAAAGCCATTTTCACATCTATCTATCAGATTTCATAATCCAGATGGGCAGCGATAGTAAGCATAATCTGAATGAATTTGAGTATTGCCATGGAAGAAAATATCTCATCATAGTCAATACCATAACATTGATGATACCTCTTGGTGAAGGAAAATCCTGATTTCCCAGTCCAGGTTCGTTCAGATCTGATCAGATCAAGAGATATATTTCAAAAATTTTTTTCTTGATCCCAATCAGATCTTGATATATTTTAGATCTAATTCTTATTATTTTAATAAAATAAAATTAAAAGATAAATTAAATCAAATTTAATTTACCTGATCTGGGTAATCCTATTACCCTATTGATGATCATATTTGCAGCGGAAGGTTCTGGATCTTAGCCACGCAAGCGCCTGGCCTCTACCGGTATCCACTCAGGTTGGATCTAGAGATCCTCTTCTTCTCTATCATACCTCCAAAAATCAGATCTAGATCTGATCTGGAGGATCTTCAAAACTCTTTTTGAAGATGAGCAGTCGTCCTTTGCAGCAGCGCAGCCTTCTTATTTTTGATCGCCTTTCTTTGATCTGAATCGCACCAACCAAGGTCCAAAACTCCTTTTGGACGTGGAGAGCAAGGGGAGAAGAGACTATGGCATGGAGAAGGAGGGGAGAGGCAGCCTTGGGGCGTGGGGAAACTATGATCTCATCATATCTCTATTGTTGTTAGAATCTGAGTTGGGCGCAGGGTCTTATTTATAGACTAAGCTTGTGATCCAACTCCTCTTCTTCCCAACCAATCACAACCCTTTGTGAAATCAGATCTAAATCTGATTGGTGGGAATAGAGTCCCCTGGATTCCTCCTTAGAGGGTGCCTAAGACCAGTCAAAGTTGGTTCTTAGAAGAACTCTAATTGGAATCCAAAAAGGAGATGGAGTCCTTGTCCAACAAGGACTCCTAGGCGCCTCCAACTTGGGCACACGCCTAGGGTGGCGTGCGCCCTTCTCCTTGCCAGGTTCTGGCAGGGGGACAGGCCCCCACCAGCTCTCCAATAGGTGCATGACATGTGGTCAAAAGTCAAAGTGTCAATGGTCAACGTTTGACCAGTCAAAGGTAGACTTTTGACCAAAGTCAAAGAACAAGAAATGGCAGGTGACCAAAAATGGCAGGTAATGTCTTACAAATAAGACAACCTTTTCTGACTTGGACAACCTCCAGTCAGACCATATGAAGGCCTCTGATTGAGCACAAACTCCTTTGGCTCAGTCAGGACAACTTATTTATGATAGTAAAAGAAGAACGTTAGGTTCAATCGAGTGCTAGCACGATTTCCTTGAACCTAATTGAATCTCATTCAGATCAATTGAACTAGATCAGTTCAATTGATGATCACCAGATTCAAACCCTTGTTTGTGTGACCCAGTTAGGTTCAGTTCTGTATGGTAATGGGATATGTCATGATCTCTATCATCGACATCATCGAAACTCCTTTCGATGGATCAGAACTCTTCTGATTCGAACAGCTAGAATGATCGATCATCTAAATCATTCTAATTGCTCCCAAAATCCACCAGTGACACCTAGCAGTATATGGTGGCAACCCATCAGAGCTGAATGCGAACCTCTTGGTGCAGCTACCTGTGTGATTCAAGTTCTTCTATCTTGAGCCCCGATCAGATTAGGGTTAAGGTGAACTCGTCAAACCCTAGTCTCTGTCATATGATGTAATCATTCGATTCGAGTCCAATGTGAAAATCTAAATAGAAACTCTTTCTATTATTTCACTCTACCATGGCCATGGATTTCTGGACTTGATTCTCATGATCATCATAGGGCTGCTCCTCTACCACCGAGGTAGATAGATTCCATCTTGATGCAATCCAGTTCCTACAATGAACATGTCATAGCCAACATACACCTCAGGGTTCCATATGGCTAGGAGACCGAGTAATGGTGTAGTCAAACTATAACACCCTCAAGGTGAACTGCCGATGCATCTCAGGTCAAAGAACCAGACACACTACTGCAGCATCGAGTCAGTCATTGACGAGAAGGTAGACTCCCTAATGACTACTCGAGGTGGTCACGCTCAGTGCCCTCGTTCTCTAACGAGTACCTGTACTCTCGCTCCGGTGTCTCCACACCGTAGACTCAAGACTCATCTACTAAAGAGAAGCGATTGTACACCAACCTTCCGGATCAATCACCATCCTCGTGATGATCCTATGGTCGGGAGCATTTTATGAGTTAATAATGATTATTCATGTCTTAAATTTTCAACTCTTGAAAATATGAATTATCATTACCATTAACTCAAAGGATGTATCACAGACACTAAATACACATATGTGATAGAAAATAACCCATTTTATTGATTTTAGTCAAAATTATAATTTTGCCCCTAGAAGTGTATTACAAGTGTCAGCCAATTCTGGCTTCTAGGGCACATATATCTAACAATCTCCCACTTGTCCTAAAGCCAATTGGCTACAAGTCTAAGTCCCATCTTCTCAAGGTGGGCTTCGATCTTCTGCTGGCCCAACGGCTTTGTAAGTGGGTCTGCCACATTATCTGCGGAGTTGACTCTCTTGACCTCGACGTAACCCTTCTCGAAGGTAATCGCGGATGAGGTGGTATCGCCGCTCAATGTGCTTGGATTTCTGGTGAGACCTCGGCTCCTTAGCAAGGGCTATGGCGCCATTGTTGTCGCAGTATAGAGGAATGGCATCTGATGGCATTACTCCAATTTCTGCAGCAAACTTCTTGTACCAGAATGCTTCCTTCGCAGCCTCTGATGCAGCGATATATTCTGCTTCCATGGTGGAATCTGCTATCACAGTTTGCTTGGAACTCTTCCAGCTGACAGCTCCACCATTGCACACAAACAGACTCCCAGATGTCGACTTTCGATCATCTATATCGGACATGAAATCCGAGTCTGTGTATCCCTGGACTTGGAGTTCTCCATTACCAAAGACCAACATCATATCCTTAGTTCTTCTCAAGTACTTAAGGATACATTTCACAGAAGTCCAGTGTTCTTCACCTGGATTTGACTGATATCTGCTTGTGACACTCACAGCATGGGCTATATCAGGTCGTGTACATAGCATGGCATACATGAGGCTCCCTATTGCAGAAGCATAAGGGATCTTGCTCATGCGTTCTATTTCCTCAGGTGTGCTGGGGCACATCTTCTTGGAAAGATGAATACCATGTCTGAAGGGTATTAATCCCCTCTTAGAGTTTTCCATACTAAACCTCTTTAGTACTTCCTCTATGTACATCTTCTGTGAAAGTCCTAGCATCCTATTCGGTCTATCCCTATAGACCTTAATTCCTAGAATAAAGGATGCTTCACCTAGGTCTTTCATGGAGAATTCCTTGGACAACCACATCTTGACTGATGTCAACATGGGAATATCATTCCCAATAAGGAGGATGTCATCCACGTACAATACGAGGAAGACAACAGCGCTCCCACTGACCCTTTTGAAAACACATGGTTCCTCTTCATTTTTGATGAAACCAAACTTTTTGATCACATCATTGAAACGAGTGTTCCAGCTCCGAGATGCTTGCTTAAGTCCATATATGGACCTTTGCAGCTTGCAAACCTTGTGATCAGTATCACTGGATGTGAAACCTAGCGGCTGTTCCATATAGATATCTTCCTCAAGATATCCATTTAGGAATGCCGTTTTCACGTCCATTTGCCATATTTCATAATCGAAATAGGCTGCAACAGCAAGCAATGTGCGGATGGATTTTAGCATAGCTACTGGGGAAAAGGTATCCTGATAGTCAATGCCTTCGCGTTGACTATAACCTTTTGCCACCAGTCTAGCCTTGAATGTCTCCACATTCCCATCTGCACCAATCTTTCTCTTGAAGATCCATTTACACCCAATAGGTACTATACCTTCTGGTGGATCTACCAAGGTCCAGACTTGGTTTGAGTGCATCGAGTCAATTTCTGACTGCATTGCCTCTAAGCCATTTCTCGGAGTCGATATCTGATATCGCCTCGTTGTAGGTTTTGGGATCATCACCATGAGCACCATTACCTATGAGGAACATTTCCTCTACATCCTCTGAAATAATACCTAAGTATCTTTCAGGGGGACGGGAAAACTCTTTCCGATCTACGAGGTGGAGGAGGTAGTGTTCTTATTGGCTCAACCTGATTTGGTTCCACTTGGTCCTTAGCTCGTTCTGCTTGTGAGACTTTCTCATCAAGCTTAATCTGCTTTCCAATGCCGCTATCTTGAATAAACTATTTTTCAAGAAAGATGGCATGTCGACTCACAATCACATTGTGGTCTTCTGGAATGTAGAAATAGTATCCTAATGACTCTTTAGGATATCCTATGAATCGAGCTCTAAAGGACCTAAACTCTAACTTGTCCGCTTGTTGTCTTTTGACATGAGCCGGACAACCCCAAATTCTGAGATGACTCAGACTTGGTTTCTTACCGTGCCATATCTCATACGGTGTGGTAGGAACGGTTTTAGAGGGAACCCTATTCAGTAGATAGATTGAAGTTAACAATGAATGTCCCCAAAGAAAATCAGGGAGGTCTGTGAAGCTCATCATGGATCGAACCATATCCAATAGAGTCCGATTTCTCCATTCTGAAACCCCGTTGAGTTGAGGTGTTCCTGGTGGAGTCCATTGAGAGACTATGCCATTTTCCTTGAAGATAGTCTAGGAATTCCCGGCTAAGGTATTCACCTCCTCGATCTGATCGAAGAACCTTAATGGGTTTTTCCAGTTTGTTTTTCTACTTCATGTCTGAATTCTTTGAACTTTTCAAAAGCTTCAGACTTGTGTCTCATAAGATACACATACCCATACCTAGACAGATCATCGGTAAAGGTAATGAAGTAGACAAAATTGCCTCTAGCCGGCACATCAAATGGGCCGCACACATCAGTATGTACTAGGGCAAGGAGATCTGTGGCCCTCTCCCCATGTCCAACAAAAGGGAGTTTAGTCATTTTGCCTTGAAGACAAGATTCACAAGTTGGATATGACTCAAAAGTCAATGGACTCAATAGCCCATTTTTCTCCAATTTGTTGATCCTATCTTCTGCTATATGACCTAATCTCAGGTGCCATAGATATCTGTCGTTTGGACTATCCCTAGGTCGTTTGGCATTCACGTTTTGCTCGATAGTTAGAACAGGTACATCAATATGTAGCTGATAAAGACCATTAATAAGGAAACCATTTGCAATTTTATTTCTTTCATAAAGAATGTTACAATGGTCCTTAAAGAAGGTGAATCACATAACCTTCTTGTGCTAAGCATGAAACAGAAATCAAATTCCTGCTAGCTGCAGGCACATAATAACAGTCTTTCAAAACTAAGTCTAAACCAGATGGTAATCGAAGAGGGTATGTTCCCACGGCTACTGCAGCAACTCTTGCTCCATTACCGATGCGTAGGATCATGTCTCCATCCCTCAGCCTCCTGCTATCCTCAAGACCCTGCATAGAAGTGCACAGATGAGCACTAGAACCAGAGTCAAGCACCCAACTGGATGCAGAAGAAACCGTAAGGTTAGACTCAATAACGAGCATACCTCCAGAAGGACCTTCCTTCTTGTTCTTCAGGGTGGCCAGGTAAGTAGGGCAGTTCCGCTTCCAATGGCCGTCGCTGTTGCAATGGAAACACTTTCCTTTGCCATCGGCCTTTTTCTTCGGTTCTGCCTTCTTCTTCTTTGATCCTTCCACCTTTTGCTTTTTCACAGACTTCTTTTTCTTTCCATAAGACTTTCTTTTGGAAGAAGTCCGTTCCATAGCAAGAACTGAGCCTTTAGAACCTTTCATAGAAAGCTCAGCGGTAACCAGCATATTCATTAACTTCGGCCAAGGAATTTTGAAGTTTATGCATGTGGTAATTCATGATGAATTGCCCATATGCATCAGTCAAGGATTGCAGAATAATATCGTTCTGCAGATCCAAGTCCAACTTCACACCGAGCTTCTCAAGCTCTTCCATGTCCTTGATCATTGTCAGACAGTGATCTTGGACTGACTGCCCATCACGCATCTTAGCCTTAAAAAGTCATTTCGTGACTTGATATTTGGCTGCGCGACTCTGTTCACCAAACATCTCCTGCAGGTGAGCCAACATTTGGCGAGCAGTCCCGATATCTTCATGTTGGCGCTGGAGCTCATCAGACATCGAGCCCAACATGTAATATCTGGCCTTATTATCTTCGTCAATCCATTTTTCCAGAGACGCTCTCTGTTCAGTGGATGGACGAGCTGGTAAGGTGGGAGGGTCCTGGTCCAAAACATGGGTTAACTTCTCGGAACCCAAAATAATTTTGTAGTTCCTGAGCCAATCTTTATAATTGGGTCCAGTCAGTCTATGTGTGTCCAGGATACGTGCCAATGGGTTGGACGCAGACATTTTCCTGTAGAGAGTCAAAGATTCTAGTTAGATACTGTAATTTTGACTTGACCAATTTGTTTAGGGATTTTATTTTTAAACAAATTAGCTCCCACTATTTTCTCGGATCCCTACACTCCCTCTGTAGAGATGCGAAAATCTCCATGATTAATGATTTCTAGTGGGTGGTGCGGTCTCACCAACTGACTCATCACCTCACCTAACAGTTATTGGTGATGGGTTAGCCAATGAGTGAACAACTCTTGTTCAATGATTCTCTAATCATGGTGCACCCAAACTTGGTCTCTAATTCATGAATCTCACCGTATCCGGAATATTGATCCACTCCTTAGTTAAGTCAGACCCACCATTTGCATAGACTGGGTTCCTAATTGAGTCTCTCACCGTATCCGAAATATTGAGCCCAACTCATCCTCCAGCCCATAGCATCCAATGCCTAATAGACATGGTTGCGTCTTCC
>QRFJ01004872.1:19211-66284 GCA_006176705.1 Cocos nucifera
AAGAGAGATAAGGATTTCGATGAACTGTCTATGATAGAGATCATTCACATATCCCATTACCATACAGAATGAACCTAAACGGGTCACACAAACAAGGGTTGAATCTGGGTGATCATCAATTGAACTGATTCTAGTTCAATTTAACCTGAATGAGATTCAATTAGGTTCAAGGAAATCGTGCTAGCAACTCGATTGAAAACCTAACGTTCTTCTTTACTATCATAAATAAGTTGTCTGACTGAGCCAAAGAAGTTTGTGCTCAATCAGAGGCCTTCATATGGTCGACCTAGAGCGTATTCCAAGTCAGAAATGGTTGTCTTATTTGTAAGACATTACCTGCCATTTTTGGTCACCTGCCATTTTCGTTCTTTGACTTGGTCAAAAAGTCTACCTTTGACTGGTTCAAACGTTGACCATTCACCCTTTTGACTTTTGACCACATTTGTTCAATGCACCTATTGCGAAGAGCTGGTGGGGGCTTTGTCCCCTGCAGAACCTGGCAAGGAGAAGGGCGGCACGCCAAGGGTGGCGTGAGCCTGAAGTTATGGAGGCGCCTTAGGAGTCCTTGTTGGACAAGGACTCCACCTCCTTTTGGATTCCAATCAGAGTTCTACTAAGAATCCAGTTTTGAAACTGTCTTAGGCACCCTTTAAGGAGAATCCAGGCGGTCTCTATTCCAACGCAATCAGATTTAGATCTGATTTTCACAAATGGTTGTTGATTGATTGCGAGGAAGAGGAGTTGGATCACATAGAGGTCTATAAATAAGACCTGCGCCCAACCCTAATTCAATTAGAGATTTACCCCACACCCCAAGGCTGCTCCCCTCTCCTGCCACGCCTAAAACTTCTCCTCCTTCTCCTCTCCAACGTCCAAAAGGGTTTTGGACTTGGTTGGTGCGATTTCAGAATCAAGGAAAGGCAATCAAAAATCAAGAAGGCTGCTACTGCTGCAAAAGGACGACTTAGCAGATCTTAAGAGTTTGTGAAGATGCCCTCCAGATCAGATCCAGAAATCTGGATTTTTGGAGGTTGTGATAAGAAGAAGAGGATTCTCCAGATCCAACCGCGAGTGGAATCGGTAGAGGCCAGGCGCTTGCTGGCTAGATCCAAACCTTCCGCTGCAATCGGATCATCTACAGGGTAATAGGATACCCAAATCAGGTAAATTAAATTTGATTTAATTTTATCTTTATTTATTTTATTTATTAAAATTAATAAGAATCAGAATCTGACAACTTTATCAAGATTTTGATTACACAGATCAAGAGAAAATTTTTGAAATATATCTCTTGATCTAATCAGAAAAAAAACAGAAAAAAAAAAACTGACAACCTAGACCGGGAACATCGGGATTTTCCTTCAAGACGACTGCTCATCCTTCAAAAGAGTTTTGAAGATCCTTCCAGATAGATTCAGATCTAATTTTTGGAATGGATAGAGAGAAGAGGAATCTAAGATCCAACCTGAGTGGATACGGTAGAGGCCAGGCGCTTGTGGCTAAGACCAGAAATCTTCCGCTGTAAATAGGATCATCAACAGTAATTAGATTACCCAGATAGGAAAATTAAATTAAATTAATTATATTTTAATTTATTTATTTAAAATAATAAGAATTAATCTGAAAATACAAAACATCTAATTGGATTAAGAGAAAAATTTTTGAAATATATCTCTTGATCAATCAGATCTGAACGAACCTGGACCGAAAAATCAGGATTTCCCTTCAACTGGTATCAGAGCCAATGTTCTAAATTTTTAGATCTATTTTAAATTTATTTAATTAGAAATATATTAATTTCAGATGTCACATGAGATGTGACAAATTCTAAAATTGAAAAAATTAAAATTAAATAATTGTGATCTAAGATTAGAAGATATGCATGACTAGTTCTGGAATAGAATATTCTATAGAATATTCTTCTGCATATTTTTAATTCTAATTAAATTAAATCATTTTAGATCTTTTTATTTATTATTTTTGATATTATAATATTATAATAACATATAAAAAATAGAAATAAAAATTATTTAATTTTTAATATCATATGAGATATGATTGATGCATGTCTAGAATAGTTGTAGAATAGTTCTTACATAATTGTCTAGATTAGAATTATTTTTGATAAGATCAATTTAAATCTAATTTTTTAGATTATTTTGAGATAATTTAGATCTGAAAAAATGCATGATTTGATACATGAGATGTATCAAAATATGCCATGATTAGATCTAATTTTATATATGAGATATATTGATATAGATCTAACTATTGTTTTGTAGTATTAATGATTCCTAATAAGGCATCCTCTTGGCCGCCGTCATAAAGAACGAAGAAGGGTTTAAAGGCCCTCTCTTCCATTCGATGGGGTGTTCTTATGATGTGTCAGGGGTGCTCTTCTCTTATAAAATCCAAATATCTTTTGAAAACCCGATCCTAAACCCTAGGATTTATTATGCATATTTTATTTATGAACCCTACTTAATTAAGAATTAAGATTTATGAATATTAATTAGGTCTAAAATTAAAAATTTAGATCTAAACATATTCATAATACTGGGTTCGGGCTTGGTAGCTAATTAGGTCTAAGCAGTTTAATCAAACGAATCAAGAGTTGGTTAGATGGGATCAACAATGCTTAAATTGACCAGCCTAATAGGATTAAGTCTGGGTCAAGATCGAGTCACGATCAAGCAAGACCTAATTAGGCTCAGAGGTTAGAGTCTGGATTGTAGGCTAACCAATTGGTTCTGACTTCAACAATTTTGGTGTCTAAGGTAAGTTGGCAATAGACGACCGACTGGTTTTAATTGGAAGCTACTTCGACCTGAATGCATTCTTGTACGAGTTAATGGATATCCTTCCACCGATCTCACTTACCTGGCCAATATCTGTTGACTACACGTTGATCTGAGGTGGTCAAATAATCGAGCTAACCCATGCCACTAGGTTAGTCATTAATGTTATGACTAAACAAGTCTAGTTTAATGGAGACCTGAATCAATTCTCCCTAAGAAAAGATTAAGTCTGAGGTCTCCACCATTGTAGATGTGCGGCCATTCCCGGGTTGATTGTTTCTCGGCTGGATACAGTGTCTCAGTGCACCGAGATCTAATTAGGATCTTAAAGAAAATTTTTTGAAATATCCCTCTTGATCAAATCAAATCTGTACGAACCTACATAGGAAAACAAGATTTTTTCCTTCAACTGGTATCAGAGCCAGATTTCATAATTCATTAAATCTAATTTAATTTACTTTTAATTTGATAATTAGATAATTTTAGATATCACATGAGATGTAATTAGATCTAAAATTAGAAAAAAAAAATTAAAATTAATTAATCTAGATCTAATATGTATGAGATACATAACTAGACTAGGAATAGAATTATTCTATGTGTAGTCTAGTATAATCATAATTTTTATTTGATTAAATATAATTTTTAGATCTATTTATTTACTATTTTTTAATCTTATAAATATTATAATCAGATCTAAAAATAGAAAATAAATTTAATTTAATTTATTCATATGAGATATGATAGTTGCATGTTTAGACTAGTTGTAGAATAGTTCTACAAATAGGTCTAGATTAAATTTTATTTGATATGATCAAATTTAAAAAAAATTTAGAATAAATTTAATTTGATATGATCAAATTTAAATCTTATTTTTTAGATATTTATGAGATAATTTAGATCTAAAAATATGCATGATATGATACATGAGATGTATGTAAAACATGTTTTTTGTTAGATTAATTTTTATATATGTGATATATGATGTAGATCTAACTAGTTTTATAGATTTATCATGTTTCTAGTTAAGGCATCTCCCTTGGCCGTCCGATCATAAGAACAAAGTAGGATTTAAAGGTCCTCTCCTTTCATTCGATGGGATGTTCTTATGATGTGTAGGGGTGCTATACATTCATCCTTAATTAAATATCAAAAATTTATTTTTTATAAAACCCTAGATCCTAAAACCCTAGGATTTTATATATATATTTTATTTATGAATCCTAAACATAATTAAGAATTAAGATTATGAAACATATTAGATCTAAAATTAAAAATTTTTAGATCTAAAATATATTCATAAAATTAGATTCGGGCTTGGTTAGCTCAATTAGGTATAGTGGTTGATCAAACCGAATCAAGAGTTGGTTAGATGGGATTAAGAGTGCTTAAATTGACTAGCCTAATAGGATTAAGTTTGGATCAAGGTTGAGTCACATGAGTGATCGATCAAGTTAAGACCTAATTAGGCTCAGTGGTTAGAGTCTGGATTGTAGGCTAACTTGACTGGTTCTAGCTCTACAATTTGGTGTCTAAGGTAAGTTTGGTAGATACGATCGACTAATTTTTAATTGAAAGCTACTCAACTCGAATGCATTCTTATCGAGTTAATGACATATCCCTTCCATCGATCTTACTTACCTAGCCATATTTGTCAGCTCAGTTCTGATCTAAGGTGGCTAAGAATCCAAGCTAACCCATGCCACTAGGTTAGTCATAATCATTATGACTACATCAAGTCAAGTTTAAAGAGACCTAAATCAAATCATTCTAAAAGAAGATTAAGTCTAAGGTCTTCCACCATTATAGAAGTGCGGGCCCTTTTTAGGGTTGATTGTTCTTGGCTGGTCATAGTGGTTTAGTTGCACCAAAAGGATGCAACCATGTCTATTAGCCATTGGATGCTATGAATTGGAGGATGGATTGGGCTCAATATTTTGGATATGGTGAGAGATCCAATTAGAAATCTAATTTGAGCAAACGGTGGGTCTGACTTAACTAAGAAGTGGATCAATATTTCAGGCACGATGAGATTCATGAGTTAGAGACCAAGTCTAGGTGCACCATGATTAGAGAATCATTGGATAAGATTTGTTCACTCAATGGCTAATCCATCACCAATAACTATTAGGTTAGGTGATGAGTCAGTTGGTGGGACTACACCATCCACTAGAAATTAGTAATCATCAAGATTTTTGCATCTTTACAAAGGGAGTGTAGGGATCTGAGAAAATAGTGAGAGCTAATTTGTTTAAAAATCAAACCCCTAAATAAATTGTTCGAGTGCATCGAGTTAATTTCTAACTGCATTGCCACTAGTCATTTCTTAAAGTCGATATCTGATATCGCCTTGTTGTAGGTTTTGGGATCATCACCATGAGCATCATTACCTATGAGGAACATTTTCTCTACTTTCTCTGAAATAATACCTAAGTATCTTTCAGGGGGATGGGAAACTCTTTTCGATCTACGAGGTGGAGAAGGTAGTGTTCTTATTGGCTCAACCTAATTTGGTTCCAATTGGTCTTTAGCTCGTTGTACTTGTGAGACTTTCTCATCAAGCTAAATCTGCTTTTCAATGCCGCTGTCTTGAATAAACTATTTTTCAAGAAAGATGGCATGTCGACTCACAATCACATTGTGGTCTTCTTGAATGTAGAAATAGTATCCTAATGACTTTTTAGGATATCCTATGAATCGAGCTCTAAAGGACCTAAACTCTAACTTATCCGCTTGTTGTCTTTTAACATAAGTCGGACAACCCCAAATTCTGAGATGACTCAGACTTGGTTTCTTACCGTGCCATATCTCATACGGTATGGTAGGAATGGTTTTAGAGGGAATCCTATTCAGTAGATAAATTGAAGTTAATAATGAATGTCTCCAAAAAAAATCAGGAAGGTCTGTGAAGCTCATTATGGATCGGACCATATCCAATAGAGTCCGATTTATCCATTCTAAAATCCCGTTGAGTTGAGGTATTCCTGGTGAAGTTCATTGAGAGACTATGCCATTTTTCTTGAGATAGTCTAGAAATTCTCGGCTAAGTTATTCACCTACTCGATCTGATTGAAGAATCTTAATAGGTTTTTTAGTTTGTTTTTCTACTTCATGTCCAAATTCTTTAAACTTTTTAAAAGCTTCAGACTTGTGTCTCATAAGATACATATACCCATATCTAGATAGATCATTGGTAAAGGTAATGAAGTAGACAAAATTTTCTCTAGCCGGTACATCAAATGGGTTGCACACATCAGTATGTATTAGGGCAAGGAGATCTGTGGCCCTTTCCCCATATCCTACAAAAGGGAGTTTAGTCATTTTGCCTTGAAGACAAGATTCACAAGTTGGATATGACTCAGAAGTCAACGGACTTAATAGCCCATTTTTCTCCAATTTGTTGATCCTATCTTCTGCTATATGACCTAATCTTAGGTGCCACAGATATGTATCATTCGGACTATCCCTAGGTCGTTTGGCATTCATGTTTTGCTTGATAGTTAGAATAGATACATCAATATGTAGCTGATAAAGATCGTTAATAAGGAAACCATTTGCAATTTTATTTCTTTCATAAAGAATGTTACAATGGTTCTTAAAGAAGGTAATCACATAGCCTTCTAGTGCTAAGCATGAAACAAAAATCAAATTCCTACTAGCTGCAGGCACATAATAACAATCTTTCAAAACAGAGTCTAAATCGGATGGTAATCGAAGAAGGTATGTTCCCACCGCCACTGCAGCAACTCTTGCTCCATTACCAATGCGTAGGATCATGTCTCCATCTCTCAGCCTCCTGCTATCCTCAAGACCTTGTATGGAAGCGCATAGATGAGCACTAGAACCAGAGTCAAGCACCCAACTAGATGCAGAAGAAACCATAAGGTTAGACTCAGTAACGAGCATACCTCTAGAAGGATCTTCCTTCTTGTTCTTCAGGGTGGCCGGGTAAGTAGGGTAGTTCCGCTTCCAGTGGCCGTCACTGTTGCAATGGAAATACTTTTCTTTGACAGCGGCCTTCTTCTTTGGCTCTGTCTTCTTCTTCTTTTCTCCTTCCACTTTCTGCTTTCTCGCAGACTTCTTTTTCTTTCCAGAAGACTTTCTTTTGGAAGAAGTCCATTCCATAGCAAGAACTGAGCCTTTAGAACCTTTCATAGAAAGTTCAGCGGTGACCAGCAGGTTCATTAATTTGGCCAAGGAATTTTGAAGTTTATGCATGTGGTAATTCATGATGAATTGCAAATATGCATTAGTCAAGGATTGTAGAATAACATCGTTCTCTAGATCCAAGTCTAACTTCACACCAAGCTTCTCAAGCTCTTTCAAGTCCTTGATCATCATCAAATAGTGATCTTGGACTGACTGCCCATCATGCATCTTAGCCTTAAAAAGTCATTTCGTTAGTTGATACTTGGCTGCGCGACTCTGTTCATCAAACATCTCTTGCAGGTGAGCCAACATTTGGCGAGCAGTCCCGATATCTTCATGTTGGCACTAGAGCTCATCAAACATCGAGCCCAATATGTAATATCTGACCTTGTTATCTTCATCTATCCATTTTTTTAGAGATGCTCTCTATTCAGTGGATGGATAGGCTGGTAAGATGGCAGGGTCCTGATCCAATACATGGGTTAACTTCTCGAAACCCAAAATGATTTTATAGTTTTTGAGCCAATCTTTGTAATTGGGTCCGGTCAGTCTATATGTGTCCAGGATACGTGCTAATAGGTTGAACGCAGACATTTTTCTATAGAGAGTCAAAGATTCTAGTTAGATACTATAATTATGACTTGACCAATTTGTTTAAAAATTTTATTTTTAAATAAATTAGCTCCCACTATTTTCTCGGATCTCTACACTCTCTTTGTAGAGATGCAAAAATCTCTACGATTAATGATTTCTAGTGGGTGGTGCGGTCTCACCAACTGGCCCATCACTTCACCTAACAGTTATTGGTGATGAGTTAGCCAATGAGTGAACAGCTCTTGTTCAACGATTCTCTAATCATGGTGCACCCAAACTTGGTCTCTAATTCATGAATCTCACCGTATCTGGAATATTGATCCACTCCTTAGTTAAGTCAGACCCACCATTTGCACAGACTGAATTTCTAATTGAGTCTCTCACCGTATTTGAAATATTGAGCCCAACTCATCCTCCAGTCCATACCATCTAATGCCTAATAGACATGGTTGCATCTTCTCAATGCAACTGCGCCACTGTATCCAGCCAAGAATAATCAACCCTGGGAAGGGCCCGCATATCTACAATGGTGGAAGACCTCAGACTTAATCTTTTTTTAGGAAGAATTGATTCAGGTCTCATTAAACTAGACTTATCATAGTCATAACAATTATGACTAACCTAGTGGCATGGGTTAGCTTCGATTATTGACCACCTCAAATCAGAATTGAGTCAACAGATATGGCCAGATAAGTGAGACCGGTGGAAGGGATATGCCATTAACTCGTACAAGAATGCATTCAGGTCAAGTACCTTCCAATTAAAAACCAGTCGGTCGTATGTGCCAAACTTACCTTAGACACCAAATTGTTGAGTCAGAACCAATTGGGTTAGCCTACAATCAAGTCTAACCTCTGAGCCTAATTAGGTCCTGCTTGATTGTGACTCGATCTTGACCCAGACTTAATCCTATTAGGCTGGTCAATTTAAGCATTGTTGATCCCATCTAACCAACTCTTGATTCAAATTGATCAACCACTTAGACCTAATTGCGCTACGCAAGCCCGAACCCAGTATTATGAATATGTCTTAGATCTAAAATTCTCAATTTTAGACCTAATTAATATTCCATAATCTTAATTCTTAATTAAGTAGGGTTCATAAATAAAATATGCACAATAAATCCTAGGATTTTAGGATCTAGGATTTTACACGTCATAAGAACCCCCATCAGATGGAAGGAGAGGGCCTTTAAACCCTTCTTCACTCTTATGACTGGATGGCTAAGAGGAATGCCTTAATCAGGAACATGTAATACTATAAAATAGTTTTAGATCTATATCATATATCTCATATACAAATTAGATCTAATCATGGCATATTTTGCATACATCTCATGTATCGAATCATGCATATTTTCAGATCTAAATTATCTTATAATAATCTAAAAAATTATATTTAAATTGATCTCATCAAAATAAACTCTAATCTAGACAACTATGTAGAAATATTCTACAACTAGTCTAGACATGCATCAATCATATCTCATATGATGTTTAAAATTAAATAATTTTTATTTACTATTTTTTAGATATTATTATAATAATTATAATATCAAAAAATAGTAAATAAATAGATCTAAAATATGATTTAATCAAATGAAATTATAAACATGCAAGACTATTCTATAGAAATATTCTATTTTAGAACTAGTCATGCATATTTTCTAATTTTAGATCCAAATCATTTAATTTTAATTTTTTATAATTTTAAATCTGATCACATCTCATGTGATATTTGAAATCATATATTTTTTAATTAGAATAAATTTAAAATTATATCTAAAAACTTTAGAACCTTGGCTCTGATACCAGTTGAAGGGAAATCCTGATTTTCCGCACCAGGTTCGTTCAGATCTGATCGGATCAAGAGATATATTTCAAAAAAAAAATTTTTGATCTAAATCAGATCTAGAATATTTTAGATTTTATTTTTTTATTTTAATAATAAAAATAAAATCTAGATAAATTAAATCAAATTTAATTTACCTTGATGTAGGGTAATCTTATTACCCACTATGATCCTGTAAGCAGCAGAAGGATCTGGATCAAGCCACGCAAGTGCCTGGCCTCTACCAGTATTCACTCTAGTTGGATCTAGAGATCCTCTTCTTCTCTATCATGTCTCTAAAAATCAGATCTGAATCTAATTTGAAGGATCTTCAAAATAGCTTTCGAAGATCAGCAGTTGTCCTTTACAGCAGCGCAGCCTTCTAGCTTTCTATCGCCTTTCTCTCATCTGGATTGCACCAACTAAGATCCCAAACTACTTTGGGCATGGAGAGGAGAGGGAGAAGATGGGCTTGGCATGGTGGTGGAAGAGAGAGGCAGCCTTGGGGCATGGGGAATTCATGCTCTCTTTGAGTTGGGCGCAGGGTCTTATTTATAGACTATGCGTGATCCAACTCCTCTTCTTCCCAGCCAATCACAATCCTTTGTGAAATTAGATGTAAATTTGATTGGTGGGAATAGAGTCTCTTGGATTCCTCCTTAGATGGTACCTAAGACCAGTCAAACTTGGTTCTTAGGAGGAGTCTATTTGGCATCCAAAATGGAGATGGAGTCCCTATCCAACAGGGACTCCTGGGCGCCTCCAGCTTGGGCACATGCCAAGGATGGCGTGCGCCCTCCTCCTTGCCAGGTTTTGATAGGGGGACAAGCCTCCATCAGCTCTCCAATAGGTGTGTGACACATGGACAGAAGTCAAAGTGTTAATGGTCAACATTTGACCAGTCAAAGGTCAACTTTTGACCAAAGTCAAAGGATGAGAAATGGCAGGTGACCAAAAATGGCAGATATTGTCTTGCAAAATAAGATAACCCTTTTCTAATATGGACAGGCTCCAGTCAGAGCAAGTGAAGGCCTTTGAAAAAGCACAAACTCCTTTGGCTCAGTCAGGACAACTATTTATGATAGTAAAAGAAGAACGTTAGGTTCAATCGAGTGCTAGCACGATTTCCTTGAACCTAATTGAATCTCATTCAGATCAATTGAACAGGATCAGTTCAATTGCTAATCACTAGATTCAAACCTTTGTTTGTGTGACCCAGTTAGGTTTAGTTCTGTATGATAATGAGATATGTCATGATCTCTATCATCGACATCATCGAAACTTCTTTCGATGGATCAGAACTTTTTTTATTCGAATAGCTAGAATGATCAATCATCTAAATCATTATAATTGCTCCCAAAATCCACCAATGACACCTAGCAGTATATGGTGGCAACCCATCAGAGCTGAATGCGAACCTCTTGGTGTAGCTATCTATGTGATTAAGTTCTTCTATCTTGAGCTCCGATCAGATTAGGGTTAAGGTGAACTCGTCAAACCCTAGTTTCTGTCATATGATGTAATCATTCGATTCAAGTCCGATGTAAAATCCTAAATAGAAACTCTTTCTATTATTTCACTATGCCATGGCCATGGGCTTCTGGACTTGATTCTCATGATCATCATAAGGCTTCTCCTTTACCATTGAGGTAGATAGATTCCATCTTGATGCAATCCAGTTCCTACAATGAACATGCCATAGCCAACATACACCTCAGGGTTTCGTATGGCTAGGAGACCGAGTCATGGTGTAGTCAAACTATAACACCCTCAAGGTGAACTGCCGATGCACCTCAAGTCAAAGAATTAGACACACCACTGTAGCATTGAGTCAGTCTTTGACGAGAAGGTAGACTTTCTAATGACTACTCGAGGTGGTCACGCTCAGTGCCCTCGTTCTCTAACGAGTACCTGTACTCTCGCTCTGGTGTCTCCACACCGTAGACTCAAGACTCATCTACTAAAGAGAAATGATTGTACACCAACCTTCTAGATCAATCACCATCCTCGTGATGATCCTATGATCGGGAGCATTTTATGAGTTAATAATGATTATTCATATCATAAATTTTCAACTCTTAAAAATATGAATTATCATTACCATTAACTTAACGGATATATCACAGACACTAAATACACATATGTGATAGAAAATAATCCATTTTATTGATTATTATCAAAATTATAATTTTGCCCCTAGAAGTGTATTACAAGTGTCAGCCAATTTTGGCTTCTAGGGCACATATATCTAATACTAAGATGATCTCATCAAATCCTAATATCCGTCATATGAATTAATCATTTGATTTAAGTCTAATGTGAAAACTCTAATAGAAACTTTTTCTATTATTTCACTCTGCCATGGCCATGGGCTTATGGACTTGATTCTCATGATCATCATAGGGCTGCTCCTCATCTTCCTAGGTAGATAAATCTCCTATTGGTGCAATCCAATTCCTATAATGAACGTGCTATAGCCAACATACACCTTAGGATTCTGAATGGCTAGGAGATTGAGTTATGGTGTAGTCAAACTATAACACCCTCAAGGTGAACTACCGATGCACCTTAGGTCAATGAACCAGACACACCACTATAGCTTTGAGCCAGTCATCAACGAGAAGGTAGACTTTCTCATGACTGCTCGAGGTGGTCATGCTTAGTGCCTTCATTCTCTAATGAGTATCTGTACTCTCACTCTGGTGTCTCTATACCATAGACTCAAGACTCATCTATCAAAATAAAGTGATCATACGTCAACCTTCTGGATCAATCACCATCCTCATGATGATCCTACGGTCGGGAGCATTTTATGAGTTAATAATGAAAATTCATATCTTAAATTTTCAACTCTTGAAAATATGAAGTATCATTACCATTAACTCAAGGAATGTATCACAGACACTTTCAAATACACACTATGATAGAAAATAATCTATTTTATTATTTATAGTTAAAATTATAATTTTATCCTTAAAAATATATTACAAGTATCAGCTAATCTAGCTTCTTGGGCACACCTACCTAACAAACTCCCACTTGACCTAAAGCCAATTGGCTATAAATCTAAGTCCCATCTTTTTAAGGTGGGTTTCGATCTTCTATTGGCCTAATGGCTTTGTGAGTGGGTCTACCGCATTGTTTGCGGAGTTGACTCTCTTGACCTCGACGTAATCTTTCTCAAGATAATCATGGACGAGGTGATATCATTGCTCGATATGCTTGAATTTTTGATGAGACCTCGGCTCCTTAGCAAGGACTATGGCACCAATATTATTGTAATATGGAAGAATGGCATCCGATGGCATCACTTCGATCTCTACGGCAAACTTCTTATACCAGAATGCCTCCTTCATAGCTTTTGATGTAGCGATGTACTCTGCTTTTATGGTGGAATTTGCTATCACTGTCTGCTTGGAACTCTTCCAACTAACAACACCATCATTATATACAAATAGATTTCCAGATGTTGACTTTCGATCATCTCTATCAAACATAAAATTTGAGTCTGTATATCCATGGATTTGGAGTTCTCCATTACCAAAAACCAACATCATATCCTTAGTTCTTCTTAAGTACTTATGGATACATTTCACAAAAGTCTAGTATTCTTCATCTAGATTTGACTGATATCTACTCGTGACACTCAGAACATGGGCTATATCAGGTCGTATGCATAACATGGTATACATGATGCTCCCTATTATTGAAGCATAAGGGAACTTGCTTATGCGTTCAATCTCCTCAAGTGTGTTGGAACACATTTTCTTGAAGAGATGAATGCCATGTCCAAAGGGTACCAATCTCCTCTTGGAGTTTTCCATGCTAAACCTCTTTAGCACTTCCTCTATGTACATCTTCTATGAAAGATCTAGCATTCTATTTGGTCTATCTCTATAGACCTTAATTTCTAGAATGATGGATGCTTCTCCTAGGTCTTTCATAGAGAATTCTTTAGATAACCATATTTTAACTATGGTCAACATAGGAATATCATTTCCAATAAGAAGGATATCATCTACGTATAGTATGACGAAGACAATAGCACTCCCACTGACCTTTTATGGTTTCTCCTCATTCTTGATGAAATCAAATAATTTGATCACATCATTAAAATAAGTATTGCAGCTCCGAGATGCTTGCTTAAGTCTATATATTGACCTTTGCAGCTTGCATACTTTGTGATCAACATCACTAGATGTGAAACCTAGTGGCTATTCCATATAGATATCTTCCTCAAGGTATCCATTTAAGAAAGGCATTTTTACGTCCATTTGCCATATTTCATAATCAAAATAGGCTGCAATAGCAAGCAATGTGCGGATTGATTTTAGCATAGCTACTGGTGAAAAGGTATCCTAACAGTCAATTCCTTCATGCTGACTATATTCTTTTACCACTAATCTAGCTTCGAATGTCTCCACATTTCGATCTGCAACAATCTTTCTCTTGTAGATCCATTTACACCCAATAGGTACTATACCTTTTGGTGGATCTACCAAGGTTCAAACTTGGTCTAAGTGTATCGAGTTAATTTCTGACTTCATTGCCCCTAACCATTTCTCGAAGTCGATATCTGATATCTACTCGTCATAGGTTTTGGGATCATCACCATGAATCTCATTACCTATGAGGAATATTTTCTCTACTTTCTCTAAAATAGTACCTAAGTACCTCTCAAAGGGATGAAAAATCTTTTTCGATCTATGAGGTGGAAGAGGTAGTGATTGTATTGGCTCAACCTAATTTGGTTCCATAGGGTCCTTAGCTCGTTGCTCTTGTGAGACTTTCTCCTCAAGCTTGATCTATTTTTCAGTGCCGTCATCTTGAATAAACTATTTTTCAAGAAAAATAGCATGTTGACTCACAATCACATTGTGGTCTTCTGAAATATAGAAATAATATCCTAATGACTCTTTAGGATATCCTATGAATCAAGCTCTAAATGATCTATAGTCTAACTTGTCCGCTTGTTGTCTTTTGATATGAGCCAGACAAACCCAAATTCTGAGATGACTCAGACTTGGTTTCTTACCATGCCATATCTCATACGGTATAGTAGAAACAATTTTAGAGAGAACCCTGTTCAGTAAATATATAGCAGTTAATAGACTATGTCTCCAAAGAAAATCAGGAAGGTTTGTGAAGCTCATCATAGATCTGACCATATCTAATAGGATTTGATTCCTCCATTCTAAAATCCTGTTGAGTTGAGGTGTTTCAGGTGGAGTCCATTAGGAGACTATGACATTTTGCTTGAGATAGTCTAGGAATTTTTGACTAAGGTATTCACCTTCTCGATCTGATCGAAGAATCTTAATGAGTTTTTTAGTTTACTTTTCAACCTCATGTCTGAATTCCTTAAATTTTTCAAAGACTTCAGACTTGTGTCTCATAAGATACACATACCCATACTAAGATAAATCATCGATAAAGGTTATGAAGTAGTCAAAGTTGCCTCTAGCTGGCACATCAAATGGGCTGCATACATCAGTATGTACTCGGGCAAGTAGTTCCATGGCCCTTTCCCCATGTCCTACAAAATGGAGCTTAGTCATTTTGCCATGAAGACATGATTCATAAATTAGCTATGACTTGAAAGTCAATGAACTTAATAGCCTGATTTTCTCTAATTTGTTAACCCTATCTTCTGCTATATGACCTAATTTTAGGTGCCATAGATACCTATCGTTTGGACTATCCTTGGTCATTTTGATCTTATGGCATTCACATTTTGCTTGATATTAAAAATAGATATATCAATTTGTAACTAGTAGAGACCGTTAATGTGGAAATCACTTGCAATTTTATTTTTTTCATAAAGAATATTATAATGGTCCTTAAGAAAACTAATTACATAGCCTTCTTATGCTAAACATGAAATAAAAATTAAATTTTTGCTTACAGTAGGCACATAATAATAATCTCTAAGTACTAAATCTAAGCCAGATGGTAGTCGAAGAGGATAGGTTCCCACAGCAACAACAGCAATCCTTGCTTCATTTTCAATCCATAGGATCATCTCGCCATCCCTCAGCCTCCTGCTATCCTCAAGACCCTGCATAGAAGTTGATAAGAGCATGATGTTTTCATTAAGACATCATGTTTATCAGTTTAATTTAATTTCTTAAAATAATAAAAAATACGTAGATAGGAGTGAGTCTGATCGAATCCATAGGGAAGGTAATGTTTTTAGATTTGAAATCTTTGATTTTTAAAAAAAAAGAAAAGGATTTAAAAATAGAATTTAAAGTCAAAAATTAAAAATTAAAATTATGAAGTAGAAATTAAATTATGCAAAAAAATAAATATGGTACTAAGATCTACTAGTTAGATCTTAGCATCCACTTATAGTAAAATAAAGAGCAATAATTAAAGTACAGAAATTAAATTGCAATAAAAATAAAGAGCTAAAATCAAAGTGCAAAAAATAAAATTTACATTAATTAAAATTTTAGAATTTAAGTACATAGAATTTAAAAAAAAAAAATTAAAATAAAATAGCCTGATCTTTGATCTTGGATCGACATTGGTAGAAAGATGGTGTAGAAGTCCAGCTTTTTTTTTCAGCACTAGTTGGCTCGAAGCAGCCATTAATCCAAAGCCTGGTTTCACCCTTTACCAAAGCTTCACCTTAATCAAAGATTATGAACTCTAGAGGCCTGGGGTCTTATTTATAAAGCTAGGAGGATTGGAGACTTTTTCTTCTAGGCAATGTGGGACAAAGAGCCTTTTTAATCATCAAAATAGAAAGAAATTTGAGTAAAATTTGAATTAAAATAGCTTTAAGATGAATCTGGTGAAGTCTGGCAAAATCTAGCCATTCCATAGAAATCCAATGGATCAAAAATCATCAAAATCGGATGTGTATTGACCTAGATTCGATCGGATTAAATTCTGATCGTTGATCGCATATTGATGGGAAAATTTTGATTGCTGATCATGCATTGGGTGTCCTGATCATGATCGGGAATGTTCTGGATCCTTTGATCTGTGTTAGATGTGAGCGCTGCCATTCGATGGCGATCCATATAAAGCTTGAAGCTGAATCAAAGTAGAGAATTTTCTCCACCATCCCATCTTGACCGCAATCAACTAGATCCATCCGATCATGCCTTTACTGTTCCCATAAACCACATGGATCGGCTACACCGCACACCATAATGAATCAGCACCTTCTATCATTGAGTGAAAAGTTAAAATGACCTATGAGCCATGATAGATTCTTTTTAAATCTTTTAAGGATCTTGGTCCACCACGTGTCGCTTCGTGATTCACCGATTTCTGCTGAGCTGGCGGTCCACGCCTGGATCGTGAACCGACTGATGGCTTCTGCGGTTGAGTCAACTAGCATGGCTGGCTTGGCGTGCTAGCTTTTTCAGCTTGGCTCAATGCGTTTAGACTCGCCGACTGATATGACATGGCGACTTGAGTCGGCTGAGCCGTATGTTATTTTTTATTTACTTTTTATTTATTTTATTTCTTTAAAAATTCATATCTTATCTATTTTAACTCTATTTTTCTTGAAACTTATTTCATTATGATCAAAAAAATAAGCTCTTTTCAATGATAATAAAATTTATTTTTTTTATTTTTTAATTATTTTTTTAATAAATAAAAATATAAATTTCTAAAAAATATGTATTAATTAATTATTAATTCTTAAAAATAAATATAAGTTAATTGATAAATTAATGTTTTTATAGGTAATTTTATGGTACTTATCACACCTCCCAACTTAAGCTTTACTCATCCTCGAGTAAAGAAAGAATTTAGTTTTAAATACTTTTTAACTTTAAAGTTTCGAATTTTACCTAAGCAGTTTTTAAAATGGCCATTAATATTCAGTAGAGTATAAGTGAGATATATCATTGGGATATTAATACTTATCAATAGAAAAATTAAGTAAAAAATATTAAATTTTTTTGAACTTTTTCTAAACTATCCCATCTTTATCTTTGATTTATCTAAACTTTCATATAGGCAAGTGTATTGCTACTTTCGCCATTCATTTATTGATTTTTATTTTTATATTATTTATTTTTTGATGTGAATATCATTGCTTACATAGGCAACGAAACTTGGTTACTTGATGAAAAATTAATATTTTTTTTTAACATTGTACCACTATTGAGTGTCTTAATCCATTAAACTTTCTATTTGATCCATGTAGCGAGTCATGGGCCAATGACTCCCAAACTAATTAGCTTTAGATCACTAGGTATAGAATATCCCTTGGACTTACTAGCTCAAATCAAATAGACTACGAGTTAAAACTAGCTTTACAACGAGCTTCTTTGCCCTTCCCACCTTTTGATGCGAAACTTAATGCTTGCTTAGGCAAAGAGGCCCGGTTACTCAGTGAGAAGTACTTAAAAATTTTTATTTTAATTTTTTTTATATGAAGAAATATATCATTATCCTACACAAGTCCATAAAAAGTAGATTTTTTTTTGATGCTAGTGGAAAAAATTAGAAATGCTCAAAGAAAAAATTTTTATATTCTAGACTTAACTCTTTATTAGATTTTCATAATACTTGATTCCTCAATATCTCATAGATTCTCTGATCTGTGCATCAATTTTTTTTTAAAAATACTTAGTTTAATTTGATTCTTAAGCATAATCAGATGTCTAAATACTAAATACTAACTTTTTTGAGAACTTAAAATTTTAAAATTTTTATTTTTCTCAATTGGATGTTGCCCTTAATTTGATTTAATATGATATGCAAAAAAACAAAAAACTTGGTAAGAGTGCGATGTTGTCATTAAGACACCATATTTATCAGTTTAATCTAACTTCTTAAAATAATTAAAAATACATAGATAGCGGTGAGTTGGTTCGAATCCACAGGGAAGATAGTATTTTAGACTTAAAATTTTTGATTTTTTAAAAAAAAATTAAAAATAGAATTTAAAGTCAAAAATTAAAATTATAAAATAAAAATTAAATTATGTAGAAAAGTAAACTTGGTACTAAGATCTACTAGTTAGATCTTAGCATCTACTTATAGTAAAATAAAGAGCAATAATTAAAGTATAGAATTTAAATTATAATAAAAATAAAGAGCATGAAATTAAAGAGCATAAAAATAAATATTATATTAATTAAAATTTTAAGATTTAAATACATGGAATTTAAAAAAAATAAAATAAAATAAAATAGCCTGATCTCTGATCTTGGATTGACATTGGTGGAAAGACGGTGTAGAAGTCCAGCTTTTTCTCTTGGCACCAATTATCTCGAAGCAAACATTAACCTAAAGCCTGGCTTCACCCTATACCAAAGCTTCACCTTGACCAAAGATTATGAACTCTGAAGGCCTAGGGTCTTATTTATAAAGCTAGGAGGACTAGAGACTTTTTCTTCTATGCAATGTGGGACAAAGAGCCTTTTTAATCATCAAAATAGAATGAAATCTGAGTAAAATTTGAATTAAAATAGCTTTAAGACGAATCTGGTGAAGTCTGATGAAATCTGATGAAATCTAGCCATTCAATAGGAATCCAATAGACTAAAAATCATCAAAATTAGATTTGCATCGATCTAAATTAGGTTGGATTAAATTATGATCATTAATCACACGTTGATGGAGAAAATTTGATCGCTGATAGTGCATTGGGAGTCCTGATCACCGTTGAGAGCATTCTGAACTATTGGATCTGAGTCAAATGTGAGCACTACTGTCCGATGGCGATCCGCATGAAGCTTGAAGTTGAATCAAAGTAGGAAATTCCCTCCACCATCCGATCTTGATTGCAATCGGTCAGATCCATCCGATCACGCCTTTGCTATTCCCATAGACTGCATGGATCGGCTGCACCGTACACCACAATGAATCAGCGCCTCCTATCATTGAGTGAAAAGTCTAAAATGTTTTGTGAGCTATGATAGATTTTTTGTAAATCCTTTAAGGGTCTTTGTCCATCATGTGTCGCTCCGTGATTCCTCGATTTCTACTGAGCTGGCAGTCCATGCCTGGATCGTGGATCGACTGACGGCTTCCATGGCTGAGTCGGCTAGCGGGACTGACTTAGCACACTAGCATTGTTGGCTTGGCTCGATGAGTTTGGATGTGCCGACTAATATGGCACAATGGCTTGAGCCGACAGAGCCATATGTTATTTTCTATTTCTTTAAAAATTCATATCTTATTCGTTTTAGCTCTATTTTATTCAAAACTTATTTCATTATGATCAAAAAAATAAGTTATTTTTATTGATCATAAAATTTATTTTTTTATTTTTATTATTTTTTTAATTAATTTTTTTAATAAATAAAAATATAAATTTCTCAAAAATATGTATCAATTAATGATTAATTCTTAAAAAAAATATAAATTAATTGATAAATTGATGCTTTTATAGGTAAATTGATGGTACTTATCACACCTCTCGACTTAAGCTTTGCTCATTCTTGAGTGAAGAAAGAATTTAGTTTTAAATACCTTTTAACTTTAGAGTATTGAATTTTACCTAAGCAGTTTTCAAAATGACCATTGATATTCAGTAGAGTATAAGTGAGGTATATCATTGGGATATTAATACTTATCAATAAAAAAATTAAGTAAAAAATATTAAATTTTTTGAAATTTTTTCTAAATTATCCCATCTTTATCTCTAGTTTGTCTAAACTTTCATATAGACAAGTGTATTGCTACTTCTGCCGTTCATTTATTAATTTTTATTTTTACATTGCCCAATTTTTTATGTGAATATGATTGCTTACTTAGGCAATAGGATCCGATTACTTGATAAAAAATTAATATTTTTTTTTAATATTGTACCATTATTGAGTGTCTTAATTTCTTAAGCTTTCTATTTGATCCATGTAGCAAGTCTTGGGCCAATGACTTCCAAAGCAATTGGCTTTAGGACATTAGATATAGAATATCCCTCGGGCTTACTAGCTCAAATCAAATAGGCTACGAGTTAAGACTAGCTTTACAACAAGCTTCTTTGTCCTTCCCACCTTTTGACGTGGAACTCAATGCTTGCTTAAGCAAAGAGGTCTGATTACTCAGTGAGAAGTATTTGAAAACTATTTTATTTTATTTTTTTTATATGAAGAAACATATAATTATCCTACACAAGCTCATAAAAAGTAGACTTTTCTTTGATGCTAGTAGAAAAAATTAAAAATACTTAAAGAAAATTTTTTTTATGTTCTAGACTTAACTCTTTATTGAATTTTCTTAATACTTGATTTCTCAATATCTCATAGATTCTCTGATCTGTGGATCAATTTTTTTTAAAAAATATTTAGTTTAATTTAATTATTAAGCATAATCAGGTGTCTAAATACTAAATACTAATTTTTTTAAGGACTTAAAATTTTAAAATTTTTAGATTTTGCCCTCCAAACTTAATTGACATTATCCTTAATGGAGAAGAAAATATAAAGGGTGTAATAAAGAACATGAAAGAATACACCCGACTCAGTATATTTTTGGTCCAGCACATGCTTTTCAGAATTTGGGCTCTCCCTCCAACTTATTCAGCATGTCCTAAAAAAAATAAACTAAAAAGATAAATTAGATAAAAAAAACTAAATATTGGATTGCCTCCCAACAAGCGATAAGTTTACCATCTTCAGTCAGACACAATGTAGCTTTACTATCCTGTGTTAAATATTGGATTGATAAATTTCAATGATTTTAGATTGCCAATCTCAGAAAGTTGACTTATAATTTAATTATTGATATATTCATTGTTAATTAGGAGAACATAATTTGTGACCCCATTCTCAGACTCATATTTATTAAGAATTTTTTCTATTTATTCTTCTAAAATACTCATGAATGGAGTTTTTATATTAGGAGTTAAGTTTAATGCACTGGATACTGGAAGGGTGTCTAAAGATAGGTTTAATTCTAAAGGTAAATTAATGTGATCTTGCTTAAACAACTCCATTGACACTTCATTACATGCCTCTTGATTTTTGTAAGAAGAATCAGCTTCTAGGGTTGAAGAAAATAGGATATTAGGTTTATAAGTCTCGGGTGAATCATGTATTCTCTTTTTTTCTATGTCTATTTTGTTTAAATTGGAACCAGCATCAGTACTAGTTTCGGGCTTAAATTCTTCTATGTGGTTAGTCTCAGTACTTACCTATTCCTCAAAATTTTTATTTTGGCTAGCATCAGTACTAGCTTCTCTCACCTGATCTTGGTATGGGTCTATAAAAATCCTATAGCTTTTAAGTTAAGGAATTACTTTGGCATTCTAAAATTGGGAATTCTTAAGTGAGACATTAAATTGATAACTTGGTCCAGGTAGTTGATGGACATTAGGTGGATTGTTTGAAATTGGTAGGCTCAATAATTGACCTAGTTCTCTTCTCATGTTAGATTCAGCTAGTTATCCAATTTGAGCTTCTAGTCTGGTGATAGATTGCTACTGAGTCAGAATCAATTATTGAAGTTGGTTAAATCTATCGTCAGCTAGATTGGTCTATTGAGGAGTTGGGTATGAGGAATGATTATAATGTGGTGGCTGAAAAGGCTGACTAGGCTGACCTCTGTTATAAGCATAGTTCTAGTATTGAGGTCTATTCTGATAATTTTGCACTGATGGAGTTTGGATCTGAGCCTGAGTCTGTTGTAATTTTCAAAAAAAATTAGGATGGTTTCTCCAGTTAGAGTTATATGAATTTGAAAATGGATCATTAACCAGCTTGGAGTAGCCTTTAGCAGCTTGGACTTGTTCTTGGATAAAATATAGAAACTGTGCAACCATAGGACATTCACTCACATGATGAGTTAGGCTAGAACAGATTGAATAAATCTTCTGATAATTAAAAGATGATGTGAATTATGCAGGAGATTATTGACCTAGGGTTCGAACTTGATCTAATTTCTGAGCAAGAAAGTATACTTTATTTAGCAAATTTGAATCAGCCTTAGAACTAGATTCTAGATGTTTAAATTCATGGATCCCTGCCCAGGTTTGGTAGAAAGATAACGAAGCATGGTTAATTTAGTTTTCACTCAGGATTTCAAATAAGGTATAGGCTTCATCTTCACTCTTATTCATGAATGCATCTCCATAGGATGCATCTATCATCTGTCTATATAGGTCTCCTAAACCCTCGTAGAAAGTTTGAACTATTTGCCACTTAGATAGACCATAGTGTGGTCATTTTCTAAGAAGTTCCTTAAGTCTCTCCCATGACTCGTGAATCTATTTTCCTAGAAGCTGAGCAAATTTAGTGATAGCTCACCTCATAATGTTGGTTTGGCCTATGGGATAAATTTTTTTAAGAAATTCACTTTGCAATTCAGCCCAAGTTTTAATTGGTCTTCTTATTATGCCAAGCCAGTATTTGGCTTTATCTTTTAATGATAAGGAAAATAAAATTAGTCTAAGGGCATCCTTAGTTAAATTTTGAATTTTCACTATGGAGCAAATTTCTAAGAATTCATCCAGATGTTTGTAAGGGTCTTCATTAGTATTTCCATAGAAAGATGGGAGCATTTGGATTATAGTTGGCTTGATCTCATAGTGAGTAGCATGGATATCAGTTAACTGGATACAAGTCGATGGGCTATAGGTAAAAGAAATAAAATATTTCCTCATCTACTTAGGTGGTTCTCTAAAATTTTCAGCCATTTGGTTATCGAATTTAATACAATTCAGCCTTTCAATGTTATGGTTGGGTTCAACTAGATCAGGTAAAATGATTTTCTATCGTGTATATACTAGTGTGACCCTAATATATGGTTTAAAATTTTTTAGATTTTTTTTAAATTATATATATTATTTTATTATTTTATTATTTTTTTAAAAAGTTATTTTTTTGAAATTATTTTAGTTATTTTAATTATTTATTTAATTTAATTTACTTTAATTATTATTTTTAATATTTTTTAGTTAGTTTAATTTAATTTTTATTTTATTTTATTTTATTTTATTTTTAGAGAAGAAAGAAGAAGAAAGAAAGAAGAGTTCTAAAGAAATGGTCCTAAGGAGTCCTAGAACTAAGAAGAGAGAGAAGAATTAGGTCTAATTAGGTTTGATTTTGGTTAGCAATCAAGTTGGTCAATCAATTCTGATTAATGGTTATCTTAGATCTAGATAGCTCCTAATTGCTAAGGACACCTTCAAGCCCTTCAAGTATAAGATCAGCCAATCAACTGGCCAAGTAAGTATAAGATCGATGGGAGACCCCCATTGCTTGCCTTAGACACCAATTATGCTTGGCTAGGTAAGCTAATGGAATCAATTAGAAACCACCTTCCTTCGAGCTCAGTCGTTCCTGAACCATTTTTCTAGATACCAGTCAAATTGACTAACCCTAACCTAGTTCAACTCTTAGGGTTTCTTGTCCTATTGAGCTCGAGCTTCTAGGGCTGATGTCTAATTGATTTTAAAATTAAAAGCTTAGGTCAATGCAGGATGTTGGTTGGTTGTTTGTGGGTCAAGGAAGGATGATCAAATCCCCACCTTATCTTATTTAATTGGGTTGTGCCCTTAATTTGGTTTAATATTAATATGCACAAAAAAATTTCAATCAAAGGGTTTTATACGATTTAAACTAGATGCATACAACTAATTGAATTTTGAAAGGCTTACCTTGCCTCCAGCAATCACCAAAGAAAATAAAAATAAAACTAATATGATGCATGCTCTAAACAGTTAGGGTTTCTAATCTTATCATGAAGCTTTTAATTAGATTTAAATGGATATTTTTTAAATTAATTTAAAAATAAAATAAATAAATAAATAAATAAGAGGACTAGGGTTAGGATTGATCTCACCAAGCAAAACTGAATGATTTGTTTCTTGCCCTAATTCTTTTTATTCCTTAACCTCTTTTTCTGCAAAATAAATAAAAAAAATTAGCAAGCAATATTTATAAGAAAATAAAAATTTTATTTATAATTTATTTATAAAAAAATCAAAGAGATAAAAAATTTAATGTTCGTGCCTTTCTCAACAACCATGCCAAAAACTTGATAAGAGCGTGATGTTGTTGTTAAGATACCATGTTTATCAGTTTAATCTGACTTCTTAAAATAATTAAGAATACGTAGATAGCAGTGAGTCGGATCAAATCCATAAGAAAGGTAGTATTTTTAAATTTGAAATCTTTGATTTTTGAAATGAAAAAAAAAGGATTTGAAAATAGAATTTGAAGTCAAAAATTAAAAATTAAAATTGCAAAGTAGAAATTAAATGATGAAGAAAAGTAAACTTGGTACTAAGATCTACTAGTTAGATCTTAGTATCTACTTGCAGTAAAATAAAGAGCAATAATTAAAATACAAAAATTAAATTATAATAAAAATAAAGAGTTGAAATCAAAATGTAAAAAATAAAATTTATATTAATTAAAATTTTAGTAGTTAAATATATGAAATTTAAAAAAAAAGAAAATAAAATAAAATAGCCTGATCTCTGATCTTGGATTGGCATTGGTGGAAAGATGGTGCAGAAGCCCAGCTTTTCCTCTTGACACTAGTTGCCTCAAAGCAGCCATTAACCCAAAGCTTGGCTTCAACCTATACCAAAGCTTCACCTTAATTGAAGATTATGAACTCTGGAGGCCTAAGTTCTTATTTATAAAGCTAGGAGGACTGGAGACTTTTTTTCTAGGCAATATCGGACAAAGAGCCTTTTTAATCATTAAAATAGGAAGAAATTCGAGCAAAATTCAGATTAAAACAGCTTTAAGATAAATCTGGTGAAGTTTGGTAAAATCTTGCCATTCAATAGAAATCCAACGGACCAAAAATCATCAAAATCAGATGTGTATCGACCCAGATTAGGTCAGATTAAATTCTGGTGATTGATCGCGTATTGATGGAGAAAATCTAGCTGCTGATCTCACATTGGGAGTCCTGATCACCGTCGGAAGTATTCTGGACCATTGGATCTGAGTCAGATGTGAGCGCTGCCATCCGATGGCGATCCACATGAAGCCTGAAGCTGAATCAAAGTAGAAAATTTCCTCCACCATCCGATCTTAACCGCAATCAATCAGATCCATCTGATCATGCCTTTACTGTTCCCATTGATCATATGGACTGGTTGTACCGCACACTACAATGAATCAGCGCCTCCTATCACTGAGTGAAAAGTCCAAAATGCCCTGTGAGTGGTGATAGATTTTTTGTAAACCCTTTAAAGGTCTTGATCCACCACGTATCGCTTCGTGATTCGCCGATTTCTACTGAGCTGGCGGTCCATGCCTGGATCGTGGATCGGCTGATGGCTTCCATGGCTGAGTCAACTAGCGTGGCTGGCTTGGCACACTGACTTTGTCGGCTTGAGCCGGTTGCCTGAGCCGATTAAGCCGTATGTTATTTTTTATTTAATTTTTATTATTTTATTTGTTTAGAAATTCATATCTTGTTCGTTTTAGCTTTATTTTGCTTGAAACTTATTTCATTATGATAAAAAAAAATAAGCACTTTTCATTGATAATAAAATTTATTTTTTTATTATTTCTTAACTAATTTTTTTAATAAATAAAAATATATATTTTTTAAAAATATATATCAATTAATTATTAATTCTTAAAAATAAATATAAATTAATTAATAAATTGATGCTTTTATAGATAAATATATGGTACTTATCAGAAGTGCACAAAGAGCACTAGAGCTAGAGTCAAGCACCCAACTAGGTGTAGAAAAAATCGTAAGGTTAGATTCAATAACGAGCATACCTCCAGAAGGACTGTCTCCTTCTTATTCTTCAAGATGGCTAGGTATGTAGGGCAATTCCGCTTTCAATGGCCATCAGTATTACAATGAAAATACTTTCCTTTGTCAGCGGCTTTCTTCTTCAGCTCTACCTTCCTTTTCATTCCACCTTCCATCTTCTGCCTTTTCACAGACTTCTTCTTCTTTTCAAAAGACTTTCTCTTAGAAAAAGTTTGTTCCATAGCAAGTACTGAGCCTTTAGAATCTTTCATAGAAAGCTTAACAGTAACCAGCATATTCATAAGCTCGGCCAAAGTATTCTGAGGTTTATGCATATGGTAGTTCATGATGAACTACCCATATGCATTAGTCAAGGATTGCAGAATTATATCATTTTGCAGATCTTGGTCTAACTTCATTCTGAGCTTCTCAAGCTCTTTCAAGTCCTTGATCATCATCAGATAATGATCTTGGACTGACTATCCACCACATATTTTAGCCTTAAACAGTCATTTAGTGATATGATATTTAGCTGCGCAACTCTATTCACCAAATTACTCTTACAGGTGAGCCAACATTTGGTAGGCAGTCCTGCTATCTTTATATTAGCGCTGAAGCTCATCAGACATCAAGCCCAACATGTAGTATCTGACCTTATTTTCTTCATCCATCCATTTATCAAGAGACGCTCTCTATTCAGCGGACGGACAAGCTGGTAAGGTGGGAGAATCTTGATCCAGTACATGAGTCAACTTCTTAGAACCCAAAATGATTTTGAAGTTCTAAAGCCAATCCTTGTAATTGGATCCGGTCAGTCTATGGGTGTCTAGGATATGGGCTAGTGGGTTGGATGCAGACATTTTTCTTTTTTCTGTAGGGAGTTAAAGTTTCTAATTAAATTTTGTAATTAAGACTTGACCAATAAATTAGCTCCCACTATTTTCTTGGATTCCTATACATCCTTTGTAGAGATGCAAAAGTCTCCATGATTACTAATTTCTAGTGGGTGGTGCAGTTCCATCAACTGACTCATCACCTCACCTAACAGTTATTAGTGATGGGTTAGCCAATGAGTGAACAACTCTTGTCCAATGATTCTCTAATCATGGTGCACCTAGACTTGGTCTCTAATTCATGAATCTCATCATGTCCGAAATATTGATCCACTCCTTAGTTAAGTAAAACCGATCATTTGCATAGATTAGATTCCTAATTGGGTCTCACACCGTATCAAGAATATTAAGCCCAATCCATCCTCCAACTCGTAGCATCTAATGCCTAATAGACATGGTTGCATCTTTCTAGTGCACATCCAATGCCTAATAGACATGGTTGCATCTTCTTGATGCAACCGAACCACTGTGACTAACCGAGAATAATCAACCTCGAAAAGGGCCTGCACATCTATAATGGTGGAAGACCTTAGACTTAATCTTCTCTTAGGGAAATTTGACTTAGATCTCTTTAAACTTGACTTGACATATCCATAATGATTATGACTAACCTAGTGGCATGGGTTAGCTCAGATTGTTAGCCACCTTAGATCAGGACTGAACCGACAAATATGGCCAGGTAAGTGAGATCGGTGGAAGGGATATGCCATTAACTCACAAGAATGCATTCAAGTCGAGTAGCTCTTAATTAAAAACCAGTCGGTAGTGTCTGCCAAACTTACCTTAGACATCAAATTGTTGAGCCAGAACTAGTCGAGTTAGCCTACAATCTAGACTCTAACCACTGAGCCTAATTAGGTCATAACTTGATCGATCACTCGTGACTCGATCTTGACCCAAACGTAATCCTATTAGGCTGATCAATTTAAGCACTCTTGATTCCATCTAACCAACTCTTGATTCGGTTTGATCAACTGCTAGACCAAATTGAGCTACCCAAGCCCAAACTCAATTTTATGAATATGTCTTAGATCTAAAAATTCTCAATTTTAGACCAAATATGTTTCATAATCTTAATTCTTAATTAAGTTTAGGGTTCATAAACAAAACATGTATATAAAATCCTAGGATTTTAGGATCTAAGGTTTTGTAGAAAATAAGTTTTTGATTTCTGATTAAGGATGAATGCACAGCACTCCTACACATCATAAGAACACCCCATCGAATCAGAGGAGAGGGCTTTTAAATTCTACTTCGTTCTTATGACCAAACGGCTAAGGGGGATGTCTTAATCAGAAACATGATAAATCTAAAAAACTAGTTAGATCAACATCATATATCACATATATAAAAATTGATCTAACTAAAAATATGTTTTGCATATATCTCATGTATCATATCATGCATATTTTTAAGTCTAAATTATCTCATAAATATCTAAGAAATAAGATTTAAATTTGATCATATCAAATTAAATTTATTCTAGATAATTTTGTAGAACTATTCTACAATTAGTCTAGATATGCATCTATCATATCTCATATGAAAAATTAAATAAATTTATTTTTTATTCTATATATATAATTATAATATTTATAATATAAAAAAATAATAAATAAATAGATCTAAAAATTATAATTAATCAAACTAAAATTATGATCATGCTAGACTACACATAGAATAATTCTATTCCTAGTCTAGACATGCATCTCACACATCTTAGATCTAGATTATTTAATTTTTAATTTTTTGATTTTAGATCTAATTATATATCATGTGATATCTAAAATTATCTAATTATTAGATCAAAAATAAATTATAATTAGATCTAATGAATTATGGAACCTAGCTCTGATACCAGTTGAAGGAAAAAACCTTGTTTCCCGATGTAGGTTCGTTCAGATCTGATTGGATCAAGAGAGATATTTCAAAAAATTTTCTTTAAAATCCTAATCAAATTTAAGATTTTTTAGATCTGATCTTATTAATCTAATAAAATAAAATTTAATAAAAATTAAATTAAATCTAATTTAATTATACTTTTATTTTGGGTAATTCAATTACCTTGTGATGATCCTAATGTTTGCCTTAGGTTCTGGATGTAGCCACGCAAGTTCCTGACCTCTACCGATATTCACTCAAGCAGGATCTAGAGATCTTCTCCTTCTCAATCTATCCTCCAAAAATTAGATCTAGAGCTAATCTTGAAGGTCTTCAAAAACTCTTTTGAAGATCAACTATTATCTCTTACAGCAATGCTGTCTTCTTCCTTTCCTGTTATCTTTCACTTGCTAGGATCGCACCTAACTCATTCCCAAAGTCCCTTGGATGTGGAGAGGAGAGAGAGGACCTAAGGATGGTGAGGAGAGGGAGGGAGAGGGGCTATATGGCATGGGCTAAAGCAGAAGCTCTCAATTCTAGGCAAAGACAGGGTTTATATAGATCCTGTTGCGCCATGCAGTGCCACATCATCCTAGCCAATCACGGCCCTTTATGCAATCAGATCTAAATCTAATTGATGGAATGACATTATCTAATCTAATCAGATTAGAGTCCCTCATGAACCTCCTTAAGTGGTGCCAAGACTGATCAAACAGGACTCCTTGGCGCCATAGCATTTAAATTCATGAAGCAACCTAGAGTCCCATCTATATGGGACTCCATGCATTATCCTCATGGGGTGCATGCCTCCCTAGGCATGCACCACTTGCCTGTTTACTTTTTAGTAGGAGGACAAGGTCCATGATTCTCTCTTATGGGTGCATGATACATGGGCAGATGTCTAAGTGTCAAAAGTCAACATTTGACCAAAGTCCAAAGACAAGATTTAGCAAGTGATGGAAAATGGTATGTGTTGTCTCAAATTTATTTCATAAATTAAGAGAACCCTTTTCTGACTTGGACAAGCTCTAGTCAGACCAAGTGAAGATTTTTGAGTGAGCCCAAACATATTTAGCTCAGTCGAGATAAATTTTAATGATTGTTTAAAGGAGAACATTAGGCTCAATCATGTGCTAGCACGATTTTCTTGAACCTAATTGAATCTTATTCAAATCAATTGAACTGGGTTAGTCCAATTGATAATATCCAGATCCAAACCCTTATTTGTATGATCCAGTTAGGTTCAATTTCATATGGTAATAGGATATGTCATGATCTCTAACACCTTCTGATGGATCAGAACTTTTCTGATTCAGACAACTAGCATGATCGATCATCCAAATCATTCTAATTGCTCCCAAAATCCACCAATGACACATAGCAACATATGGTGGTGACCCATCAGAACTGAAAATGAACCTCTTGATGTAGTTATCTGTGTGATTAAGTTCTTCTATCTTGAGCTCCGATCAGATTAGGATTAAGGTGATCTCGTCAAACCCTAATATCTATCATATGAATTAATCATTTGATTTAAGTCCAATGTGAAAACTCTAATAGAAACTCTTTCTATTATTTTACTCTGTCATGGCCATGGGCTTATGGACTTAATTCTCATGATCATCATAGGGCTTCTCCTTATCTACCGAGGTAGATGATCCCCTATTGGTGCAATCCAATTTCTACAATAAACATGCTATAGCCAACATACAACTCAAGATTCCGAATGGCTAGGAGACCAAATTATGGTGTAGTCAAACTATAACACCCTCAAGGTGAACTATCGATGCACCTCAGATCAAAGAATCAAATACACCACTACAGCTTCGAGCCAGTCATCGATGAGAAGGTAGACTTCCTCATGATTGCTCGAGGTGGTCATGCTCAGTGCCCTCATTCTCTAACGAGTACCTATACTCTCACTTTGATGTCTCTACACCATAGACTCAAGACTCATCTATCAAAAAGAAGCGATCGAATATCAACCTTTTGGATCAATCACCATCCTCATGATGATTCTACGATCGGGAGTATTTTATGAGTTAATAATGAAAATTCAAATCTTAAATTTTCAACTTTTAAAAAAATGAACTATCATTACCATTAACTCAAGGGATGTATCACAGACACTTTCAAATACACACTATGATAGAAAATAATTTATTTTATTATTTATAGTTAAAATTATAATTTTATCCTTAGAAGTGTATTACAAGTGTCAGCCAATCTGGCTTCTAGAGCACATTAGGTCCGTTGTCAAAGCCTCTTCCCTCATCTCGTCTAAAATGAACAAGGCCTTCAACTTTGCTCATGTTAAGATGAGGTTCTCCTTCTTTTCCTAATGGGCTATAGGAGCACATTAAGGCCATTGTCAGGGCCTCTCCCCTCATCTCGTCTAAAATAAATGAGGCTTTCGATTTTTCTCATGTTAGGACGAGGTTCTCCTCCTATTCCTAATAGGCTGTATTTGTTGTGAGATCAAGTTCGGGGGTAGTCCCCCTTTATCATCAGTATACAATAAAGATTAGGATATTGAAGTAGGGAGATTTCATTATAATCAAATCATCGATAATATATTCACAAATTTTTCAAATTCCATGCTTGAGGTTGGTCTCTCCCCCCCCCACCCGAGTTTTTTTAAGTAGTACGTCCTGGGTCGGATGACCTCCATGATCTCATAAGATCCTTTCCAATTTAGGTCAAGCTTCTCCTGCCTCTAAGGCTGAGAGATGACAGCTCGTCGAAGCACTAAGTCCCCCACTCTGAATATTTTACCTCTGACTCTGGAGTTATAGTATCGGGCCACCCTTCTCCTGTAAGCTGCCATCCAAACTTGGGCTTCCTCCCTTTTTTCTTCTAATAGGTCAAGATTGGATCTGAGGTCCTACGGATTATACTGCTCATTAAAAGCCACTATCCGCACCGATGGAAGTTTAAGTTCGATTGGGATGACTGTCTCTATTCCAAAAGCTAAGGTGAATGGTGTTTCTCCAGTCGGCAGCCTTTGGATAGTGCAATATGCCCATAGAACATGATAGAGTTTGTCCGCCCAGGCCCCTCTTACTCTTTTAAGTCTTGTCTTGATTCCTTGCAATAGGATCTGGTTAGTCATTTCAACTTCCCCATTTGTCTATGGGTGAGCTACCGACATAAAGCGATGGGAGATGTTTAGATCTTCAAAGAACTCAAGGAACCTTGTCCCAGCAAACTGTCACCCGTTATCTATTATGAGAGTTCGAGATAGACCAAAATAGCAAACGATTGATTTCTAGCTGAAGTCCTGTACCTTGACCTCAGTATTTTTTCTAGTGGTACGGCTTCGACCCATTTGGTGAAATAGTCGATCGCAACCAGGAGGAACATTCGTTGTTCGGATGCCATTTGGAAAGGGCCAAGTATATCCATTTTCCACTATGTAAATGACCAAGGTGTTCTTAGTGGAGTAAGCTCGAAGGTCGGCTATCATTGTATATTTGCATTTCTCTGACAGCAGTCACATTTCTTGACATACTCCATAGAATCGTGGTACAAGATCGGCCAATAGTATCTTTATCGAAGTAGTCTTTGTGACAGGGATCTAGCTCCTACATGACTTTCATAAATTTCCTCGTATACTTTTCATAATGCAAAGTCGGCCTCTGAAGATCGAAGATATCTCAACAGTAGTAGCGAATACAATCTTTTATACAACTTGTCCTCATACAAAATATACCGAAAGGCGTGATTTTTATGTTTTCGAGCTTCTTTTGGATCATGATGAAGAACTTCCTCTTTGAGATAGGCAACTAATAGGTCAATCCAGCTTGGCTCGAGCTTCGTTTGCATAACAAGCTATGATTTTTCTGAGCTTGGGCATTTTAGAGTTTCAAAAAATACTTCTTTGGATAGTTTAGCTAGGGCTAAAGTGGCCACTTTAGAGAGGAGGTCGGCTCTTATATTTTCTACCCTCAAAATTTGTTGAATGCCAAAACTATCAAAGGTCAGAGTCAAATCTTTTATCTTCTCAAGGTATTTCATCGTACTTTCCTTTCGTCCTTCATAGTTGCCACTAACTTGGCCGTCCACTAATTAGGAATTATTGTAGACTTGGAGCCTATCTACTTTTAACTCTCTTGCTATTTTTAATCCGATGATCAGTGCTTCATATTCGGCCCCATTATTAGTTGTAGAAAATTCGAAGCATAGCGTGTATTCGACGATGACTCCCTCAGGGTTGACTAAGACCAATCACACGCCTACTCTAGTGGAGTTGGACAAACCATCCACATATAGGATCCAAAAATCTTTGTGAAGATCGGCACTCTCTTTGGAGAGGCTTGGTTGCAACCATGGGATGCCGGTCTCATCCTATTCAAGCTTGACTTCATCTAAAATGGTACATTCTACTATAAAATCTACCAATATCTAAGCTTTGATCGATGCCTAGGGTTGATAATTGACGTCAAACTTCGTGAGCTCGATTGCCCATTTTGTGATTCTTCTGAAAGCATCTGTTTGATGAAGGATTGCTTTTATTGGTTGATCCATGAGGACTATTATGGTGTGTCCCTGAAAGTTAGGTCGGAGTCTCCTGGTAGCGATTAGAAGAGAGTAAATCAATTTTTCTAACTTAGAGTATCTGATCTCTGCATCCCTCAGGATCTGACTTACATAGTAGATCGGTCGCTGCATCTTCGCTTCCTCCTTGATCAGGACTGCTGCCAAGGCCATCGGGAAGGCTACTAGGTACAAGAATAATTCTTCTTTGGGTTCGAGCTTAGCTAGCAGTGGGGGTGAGTCGAGATAATTTTTGAGCTCTTAAAATGCCTGTTGGCACTCCATCATCTAGCAGAAGTTCTTTGGTTGCTTGAGAACATGGAAGGAGGGCATGCATCGCTCGATCGATCTCAAGATGAAGCAATTTAGGGACACCACTTTTTCAGTTAGGTGTTGAATTTTTTTGATTATTTTTGGAGCAATCATCTCCTGAATAGCTTGAATTTTCTCTGAATTTGCTTCGATCCCGCGCCTTCATACCATAAACCCCAGAAACTTCTCCGAGGTCACACCAAAGGTGCACTTGATCGAGTTTAGCTTCATTTTGTACTTCTTAAGCACATTGAAGGTCTCTTCGAGGATGATGATGTGGTTCATTGAAGCTAGGCTTTTGACTAGCATGTCATCTACATACACCTTCATGTTGCAGCCAATTTGCTCCTTGAAGATCTTGTTGACCAGGCATTGGTATGTTGCCCCTACATTCTTGAGTCCAAAAGGTATAACCCTATAATAGTAAAGACCACGGTCAGTAATAAAAGCAGTTTTCTTCTCATCCTCTGACACCATCCATATTTGGTTATAGCTGAAAAAGACATCCATGAAGTTAAGGAGCTCGTGGCCCGAGGTTGTGTCTATCAGTTGATCAATCCTGGGTAGAGGGTAGCTATCTTTTGGATAGGCTTTGTTCAACTTTTTGATGTCTATACACATCCTCCACTTGCTGTTGGCCTTCTTGACCAGGACCACATTTGAGACTTAAGTTAGATAGCTGATTTCTCGAATAAATCCAACATTGAGAAGCTTGTCGACTTCTTCTGCTATTGCTTTCTACCTTTTTGGTGCATAGCCCTGAACTCTTTCTTTCACTGATTGATGCTTGGGATCAACAGCCAGCCAATGTTCCATAACCTCGGCATCAAACCCAGGCATATCCACTAGAACCCAGGCAAAGATATTGGCATTCCTCCATAAAATGGCAATGAGCTGCTCTCGAACTTCATCTTCCAGATTGGAGCCAATTTGCACCATATGCTCCATGTTTCCAACATTCACGGGGACGGTCACAAGATCTTCTATGGGCTCGTCCCATTCTTCAGCAAGGTCATCGTGGACATCAAGCCCGTCAAATGGGCAGGGGTGAAGTCGAGTGCCATTTTGTAAGGCAATGGAGTAGCATTGCCAGGCTAATGCTTGATCGCCTCTGATTTCACTTATTTTGTTGCTTGTTAAGAATTTTATTTTCAAATAATAGGTCAACACTATAGCTCATAGTGCATTTAGATCAGGTCAGTTGAGGATTGCATTGTAAGCGGAGGGGGCTTTTACCACCAAAAAGTTGACCCACACTTTGGCCTACTTCGAATATTATCCTGCAGTCACAGCTAGAGTTATCATTTCCTCCACTGACATCGCAACACCAGTGAAGCCGACCAATGAAGAGCTCTTGGGTCTCAGACAATTATCGGATATGGACATTTTAAAGAAAGCATCATAGTATAGAATGTCAGTGAAATTTTCATTATCTACCAAAATGTGGCGTACATCATAATCAACAATGTTTAAAGAGATTACAACCACATCATTGTGCAAAAACTGGACTCCTTGAGCATCCTCATCGATGAAAGTGATGGGCTCTTTAGTTCTTCACCTCTTTCCAAGCTCGGCTGACCTGCTAGCCCCCCCTCATCAAAGTCTCCCAGAGATGGTGTTAATGATGCTAATCAGGGGCCAATCTTCTTGCTGCTCCTCGCCCCTCGATGGTTCTAGCGGTGGGGGTGCTCTCCGTCGATCCTCTCATCCTTTCGATCGCATCGTAGGAACCGACCAAGCCTACCGTGCCTGATGAGCTCCTCAATCTCGTCTTCAAGCTAGATGCACTCTTCCATATCATGATCGTGATCGTGATGGTAAAGGCAGAAATTACTAGGATTGTGTTTGTCGGGGTGAGTGTGCATCTTTTTTGGTTTCGGTAGTTGATCCCTGATCTCCATCAGTACTTGAATTTTTGGAGCATTGAGAGGGGCATAGTTATGAAATTTTTTGAAGGGAGAGCTTCGTCGTGCCCTTCTATCCAGGCTTCTTCATCTTTGAGCCTGAGTAGGGTTCAAGCCCGCTTATGCTCTGGAGGAGTCTGGGAGCGTGGCTGAGCTTTGCTCGATTTCTCTCCAACTGTGAGCATATTTGGTTCACTCGCCTGCCACTCCTGGGTGGCTTCATTATCCTTGGCCTTAAAAGTCTCTTCAGCTCAAGCATAACCTTCAACCAGGGCTAGCATATCGACAAAATTCCTAGGGTACTTCTTCTCTAGGCAGAACAACAAATCATTTTTCTGAAGGCCGCCCTTGAGTGCGGCCATTGCAATAGACTAGTCCAGATTTTGAACCTCCAATACAGCAGCATTAAATTAGATGACATAATTTTGGATAGATTCTTCCTCCTTCTGCTTGATATTCATCAAGAAATCCAAACCTCGATGGGGACATCGGCTGCTAATGAAGTGAGCCATAAATTGATGACTCATTTGATTGGAGAAAATGATAGTATCCGACTTAAGTGTCGAGTACCAGTTCCTGACGGCTTCCTTGAGGGTGGATGGGAAAGCCTGACACAAAATGGCATCTAGCGCATCATGGAGTAGCATCATTATCCGAAAGGCCTTCAGGTGGTCAACTGGATCAGTGGTTCCATCATAACTCTTAAACTGTGGGAGCTTGAAGTTCGATTGGATTGGTTCCTGCATAATCTTTAGAGAAAAAGGAGTGTCAGTCCAAATATCATTACCATGGGAGGAGGGAGTACGATGGAGTTCTTTAATTCGTCGGCTCATCTTCTAGAGCCTTTGATCTAGGAGATCATCATGATCATTAATCTCCAAGGTTTTTTGGTGGAATGGGAGCAAAACTTCCCCCGGGGTCGAGTCATGGTTAGAGTAAGGGCTCTCCACCCTCTGCTTCCCCTTTTTGGAGGTCACCGACCGGCTAGCCCAATTCGGCCATCCCTAGATTGGATCATGGGGCTCCGAAGAAGCCTGCTCTGATTGAATTAGCATCGGAGCCTATCGATGCATGGCCTGCAATGCCTTCATGAGCCCGTAAATTTGTTGGACCAATAGGTTGAACTGCTCCACATCCATCATGGCTGTGTTAGATATATGTGCCCTAGAAGCCATAATTAGCTAACACTAGTAATACACTTCTAAGGCCAAAATTATAATTTTGACTAAAATCAATAAGTCATTTTCTATCACATATGTGTATTTAGTGTCTGTGATACATCCTTTGAGTTAATGGTAATGATAATTCATATTTTCAAGAAGTTGAAAATTTAAGACATGAATAATCATTATTAACTCATAAAATGCTCCCGACCATAGGATCATCACGAGGATGGTGATTGATCCAAAAGGTTGGTGTACAATCACTTCTCTTTAGTAGATGAGTCTTGAGTCTACGATGTGGAGATATCATAGCGAGAGTATAGGTACTCATTAGAGAATGAGGGCACTGAGCGTGACCACCTCGAGTAGTCATTAGGAAGTCTACCTTCTCGTCAATGACTGACTCGATGCTGCAGTGGTGTGTCTGGTTCTTTGATCCTGAGGTGCATCGATAGTTCACCTTGAGGGTGTTATAGTTTGACTACACCATAACTCGGTCTCCTAGCCATACGGAAATCCTGAGGTGTATGTTGGCTATAGCATGTTCATTGTAGGAACTGGATTGCATCAAGATGGAATCTATCTACCTCGGTGGTAGAGGAGCAGCCCTATGATGATCATGAGAATCAAGTCCAGAAGCCCATGGCCATGGCAGAGTGAAATAATAGAAAGAGTTTCTATTTAGATTTTCACATCGGACTTGAATCGAATGATTACATCATATGATAGAGACTAGGGTTTGACGAGTTCACCTTAACCCTAATCTGATCGGGGCTCAAGATAGAAGAACTTAATCACACAGGTAGCTGCACCAAGAGGTTCGCATTCAGCTCTGATGGGTTGCCACCATATACTGCTAGGTGTCACTGGTGGATTTTGGGAGCAATTAGAATGATTTAGATGATCGATCATTCTAGCTGTTCGAATCAGAAGAGTTCTGATCCATCGAAAGGAGTTTCGATGATGTCGATGATAGAGATCATGACATATCCCATTACCATACAGAACTGAACCTAACTGGATCACACAAACAAGGGTTTGAATCTGGTGATCATCAATTGAACTGATCCAGTTCAATTGATCTGAATGAGATTCAATTAGGTTCAAGAAAATCGTGCTAGCACTCGATTGAACCTAACGTTCTTCTTTTACTATCATAAATAGTTGTCCTGACTGAGCCAAAGGAGTTTGTGCTCAATCAGAGGCCTTCACTTTGTCTGACTGGAGCCTTGTCCAAGTCAGAAAAGGTTGTCTTATTTTGTAAGACAATTACCTGCCATTTTTGGTCACCTGCCATTTCTTGTCCTTTGACTTTGGTCAAAAGTTGACCTTTGACTGGTCAAATATTGACCATTGATACTTTGACTTCTGTCCACGTGTCATGCACCTATTGGAGAGCTGGTGGGGGCTTGTCCCCCTGCCAGAACCTGGCAAGGAGGAGGGCGCACGCCACCCTTGGCGTGTGCCCAAGCTGGAGGCGCCCAGGAGTCCCTGTTGGACAAGGACTCCATCTCCTTTTTGGATTCCGATTAGAGTTCTCCTAAGAACCAACTTTGACTGGTCTTAGGTGCCATCTAAGGAGGAATCCAAGGGACTCTATTCCCACCAATCAGATTTAGATCTGATTTCACAAAGGGTTGTGATTGGTTGGGAAGAAGAGGAGTTGGATCACGCATAGTCTATAAATAAGACCCTACGCCCAACTCAAGGAGTATCTCTCAAATGAAAAATCCCACGCCCCAAGGCTGGTTCTCTCCTCCCTCCTCCATGCCAAGCCCATCTTCTCCCTCTCCTCTCCATGCCCAAAGTGGTTTGGGATCTTGGTTGGTGCAATCCAGATCAAGAGAAAGGCGATCAGAAAGCTAGAAGGCTGCGCTGCTGCAAAGGACAACTGCTGATCTTCGAAAAGGTAGTTTTGAAGATCCTCCAAATCAGATTCCAGATCTAATTTTTGGAGATGTGATAGAGAAGAAGAGGATCTCCAGATCCAGTCCTGAGTGGATATCGGTAGAGGCCAGGCACTTGCGTGGCTAGATCCAGAACCTTCCGCTGCTTACAGGATCATCAACGGGTAATAGGATTACCCTACATCAAGGTAAATTAAATTTGATTTAATTTATCTATATTTATTTTAATTATTAAAATAATAAAGATTATATCTAAAATATCTTAGATCTGATCTAGATCAAAGAGAAAAATTTTTGAAATATATCTCTTGATCCGATCAGATCTGAACGAACCTGGATCCGAAAAATCAGGATTTTCCTTCAACTGGTATCAGAGCCAGGTTCTAAAAGTTATTTAGATCTAATTTTAAATTTATTTTAATTAAAAAATAAGTGATTTTAGATGTCACATGAGATGTGATTAGATCTAAAATCAGAAAAAATTAAAATTAAATGAATTTGGATCTAAGATTAGAAAATATGCATGACTAGTTCTAAAATAGAATAGTTCTATAGAATAGTCTTGCATGTTTTTAATTTAATTTGATTAAATCATATTTTAGATCTATTTATTTACTATTTTTTGATATTATAATTATTATAATAACATCTAAAAAATAGTAAATAAAAATTATTTAATTTTAACATCATATGAGATATGATTGATGCATGTCTAGACTAGTTGTAGAATAGTTCTACATAATTGTCTAGATTAGAATTTATTTTGATAAGATCAATTTAAATCTAATTTTTTAGATTATTATGAGATAATTTAGATCTAAAAATATGCATGATTCGATACATGAGATGTATGCAAAATATGCCATGATTAGATCTAATTTGTATATGAGATATATGATATAGATCTAAAACTATTTTGTAGTATTATATGTTCCTGATTAAGGCATTCCTCTTGGCCGTCCGGTCATAAGAACGAAAGAAGGGTTTAAAGGCCCTCTCCTTCCCATTCGATGGGGTGTTCTTATGATGTGTAGGGGTGCTGCGCGTTCGTCCTTAATCAGAAATCCAAAACTTACTTTCTGCAAAACCCTAGATCCTGAAACCCTAGGATTTATTGTGCATATTTTGTTTATGAACCCTACTTAATTAAGAATTAAGATTATGAAATATTAATTAGGTCTAAAATTGAGAATTTTAGATCTAAGACATATTCATAATACTGGGTTCGGGCTTGGGTAGCTCAATTAGGTCTAAGCGGTTGATCAAACCGAATCAAGAGTTGGTTAGATGGGATCAACAATGCTTAAATTGACCAGCCTAATAGGATTAAGTCTGGGTCAAGATCGAGTCACGAGTGATCGATCAAGCTAAGACCTAATTAGGCTCAGTGGTTAGAGTCTGGATTGTAGGCTAACCCAATTGGTTCTGGCTCAACAATTTGGTGTCTAAGGTAAGTTTGGCAGATACGACCGACTGATTTTTAATTGGGAAGCTACTCGACCTGAATGCATTCTTGTATCGAGTTAATGGCATATCCCTTCCACCGGTCTCACTTACCTGGCCATATCTTGTTGACTCAGTTCTGATCTGAGGTGGTCAATAATCCGAGCTAACCCATGCCACTAGGTTAGTCATAATTGGTTATGACTATGTCAAGTCTAGTTTAATGAGACCTAAATCAAATTCTTCCTAAGAAAAGATTAAGTCTGAAGGTCTTCCACCATTGTAGATGTGCGGGCCCTTTCCGGGGTTGATTGTTCTCGGCTGGATACAGTGGCTCAGTTGCACCGGAAAGATGCAACCATGTCTATTAGGCATTGGATGCTATGGGCTGGAGGATGAGTTGGGCTCAATATTTTGGATACGGTGAGAGACTCAATTAGGAAATCCAGTCTATGCAAATGGTGGGTCTGACTTAACTAAGGAGTGGATCAATATTCTGGATACGGTGAGATTCATGAATTAGAGACCAAGTTTGGGTGCACCATGATTAGAGAATCATTGAACAAGAGTTGTTCACTCATTGGCTAACCCATCACCAATAACTGTTAGGTGAGGTGATGAGTCAGTTGGTGAGACCGCACCACCCACTAGAAATCATTAATCATGGAGATTTTTGCATCTCTACAGAGGGAGTGTAGGGATCCGAGAAAATAGTGGGAGCTAATTTGTTTAAAAATAAAATCCCTAAATAAATTGGTCAAGTCATAATTACAGTATCTAACTAGAATCTTTGACTCTCTACAGAAAATGTCTGCGTCCAACCCATTAGGCACGTATCCTGGACACACATAGACTGACCGGACCCAATTATAAAGATTGGCTCAGGAACTACAAAATTATTTTGGGTTTTGAGAAGTTAACCATATGTTTGGATCCAGGACCCTCCCACCTTACCAGCCCGTCCATCCACTGAACAGAGAGCGTCTCTGAAAAAATGGATAGACGAAGATAATAAGGCCAGATATTACATGTTGGGCTCGATGTCTGATGAGCTCCAGCGCCAACATGAAGATATCGGGACTGCTCGCCAAATGTTGGCTCACCTGCAGGAGATGTTTGGTGAACAGAGTCGCGCAGCCAAGTATCAAGTCACAAAATGACTTTTTAAGGCTAAGATGCGTGATGGGCAGTCAGTCCAAGATCACTGTCTGATGAATGATCAAGGACATGGAAGAGCTTGAGAAGCTCGGTGTGAAGTTAGACTTGGATCTGCAGAACGATATTATTCTGCAATCCTTGACTGATGCATATGGGCAATTCATCATGAATTACCACATGCATAAACTTCAAAATTCCTTGGCCGAATTAATGAATATGCTGGTTACCGCTGAGCTTTCTATGAAAGGTTCTAAAGGCTCAGTTCTTGCTATGGAACGGACTTCTTCCAAAAGAAAGTCTTATGGAAAGAAAAAGAAGTCTGTGAAAAAGCAAAAGGTGGAAGGAGCAAAGAAGAAGAAGGCAGAGCCGAAGAAGAAGGCCGATGTCAAAGGAAAGTGTTTTCCATTGCAACAGCGACGGCCATTGGAAGCGGAACTGCCCTACTTACCTGGCCACCCTGAAGAACAAGAAGGAAGGTCCTTCTGGAGGTATGCTCGTTATTGAGTCTAACCTTACGGTTTCTTCTGCATCCAGTTGGGTGCTTGACTCTGGTTCTAGTGCTCATCTGTGCACTTCCATGCAGGGTCTTGAGGATAGCAGGAGGCTGAGGGATGGAGACATGATCCTACGCATCGGTAATGGAGCAAGAGTTGCTGCAGTAGCCGTGGGAACATACCCTCTTCGATTACCATCTGGTTTAGACTTAGTTTTGAAAGACTGTTATTATGTGCCTGCAGCTAGCAGGAATTTGATTTCTGTTTCATGCTTAGCACTAAGAAGGCTATGTGATTACCTTCTTTAAGGACCATTGTAACATTCTTTATGAAAGAAATAAAATTGCAAATGGTTTCCTTATTAATGGTCTTTATCAGCTACATATTGATGTACCTGTTCTAACTATCGAGCAAAACGTGAATGCCAAACGACCTAGGGATAGTCCAAATGATAGATATCTATGGCACCTGAGATTAGGTCATATAGCAGAAGATAGGATCAACAAATTGGAGAAAAATGGGCTATTGAGTCCATTGACTTCCGAGTCATATCCAACTTGTGAATCTTGTCTTCAAGGCAAAATGACTAAACTCCCTTTTGTTGGACATGGGGAAAGGGCCACAGATCTCCTTGCCCTAGTACATACTGATGTGTGCGGCCCATTTGATGTGCCGGCTAGAGGCAATTTTGTCTACTTCATTACCTTTACCGATGATCTGTCTAGGTATGGGTATGTGTATCTTATGAGACACAAGTCTGAAGCTTTTGAAAAGTTCAAAGAATTCAGACATGAAGTAGAAAAATAAACTGAAAAACCCATTAAGGTTCTTCGATCAGATCGAGGAGGTGAATACCTTAGCCGGGAAAATTCCTAGACTATCTCAAGAAAAATGGCATAGTCTCTCAATGGACTCCACCAGGAACACCTCAACTCAACGGGGTTTCAGAATGGAGAAATCGGACTCTATTGGATATGGTTCGATCCATGATGAGCTTCACAGACCTCCCTGATTTTCTTTGGGGACATTCATTGTTAACTTCAATTTATCTACTGAATAGGGTTCCCTCTAAAACCGTTCCTACCACACCGTATGAGATATGGCACGGTAAGAAACCAAGTCTGAGTCATCTCAGAATTTGGGGTTGTCCGGCTCATGTCAAAAGACAACAAGCGGACAAGTTAGAGTTTAGGTCCTTCAGAGCTCGATTCATAGGATATCCTAAAGAGTCATTAGGATACTATTTCTACATTCCAGAAGACCACAATGTGATTGTGAGTCGACATGCCATCTTTCTTGAAAAATAGTTTATTCAAGATAGCGGCATTGGAAAGCAGATTAAGCTTGATGAGAAAGTCTCACAAGTACAACGAGCTAAGGACCAATTGGAACCAAATCAGGTTGAGCCAATAAGAACACTACCTCCTCCACCTCGTAGATCGGAAAGAGTTTCCCGTCCCCCTGAAAGATACTTAGGTATTATTTCAGAGGAAGTAGAGGAAATGTTCCTCGTAGGTAATGGTGCTCATGGTGATGATCCCAAAACCTACAACGAGGCGATATCAGATATCGACTCCGAGAAATGGCTAGAGGCAATGCAGTCAGAAATTGACTCGATGCACTCAAACCAAGTCTGGACCTTGGTAGATCCACCAGAAGGTATAGTACCTATTGGGTGTAAATGGATCTTCAAGAGAAAGATTGGTGCAGATGGGAATGTGGAGACATTCAAGGCTAGACTAGTGGCAAAAGGTTATAGTCAACGCGAAGGCATTGACTATCAGGATACCTTTTCCCCAGTGGCTATGCTAAAATCCATCCGCACATTGCTTGCCGTTGCAGCCTATTTCGATTATGAAATATGGCAAATGGACGTGAAAACGGCATTCTTAAATGGATATCTTGAGGAAGATATCTATATGGAACAGCCGCTAGGTTTCACATCCAGTGATACTGATCACAAGGTTTGCAAGCTGCAAAGGTCCATATATGGACTTAAGCAAGCATCTCGGAGCTGGAACACTCGTTTCAATGATGTGATAAAAAAGTTTGGTTTCATCAAAAATGAAGAGGAACCATGTGTTTTCAAAAAGGTCAGTGGGAGCGCTGTTGTCTTCCTCGTATTGTACGTGGATGACATCCTCCTTATTGGGAATGATATTCCCATGTTGACGACAGTCAAAATGTGGTTGTCCAAGGAATTCTCCATGAAAGACCTAGGTGAAGCATCCTTTATTCTAGGAATTAAGGTCTATAGGGATAGACCGAATAGGATGCTAGGACTTTCACAGAAGATGTACATAGAGGAAAGTACTAAAGAGGTTTAGTATGGAAAACTCTAAGAGGGGATTAATACCCTTCAGACATGGTATTCATCTTTCCAAGAAGATGTGCCCTAGCACACCTGAGGAAATAGAACGCATGAGCAAGATCCCTTATGCTTCTGCAATAGGGAGCCTCATGTATGCCATGCTATGTACACGACCTGATATAGCCCATGCTGTGAGTGTCACAAGCAGATATCAGTCAAATCCAGGTGAAGAACACTGGACTTCTGTGAAATGTATCCTTAAGTACTTGAGAAGAACTAAGGATATGATGTTGGTCTTTGGTAATGGAGAACTCCAAGTCCAGGGATACACAGACTCGGATTTCATGTCCGATATAGATGATCGAAAGTCGACATCTGGGAGTCTGTTTGTGTGCAATGGTGGTGCTGTCAGCTGGAAGAGTTCCAAGCAAACTGTGATAGCAGATTCCACCATGGAAGCAGAATATATCGCTGCATCAGAGGCTGCGAAGGAAGCATTCTGGTACAAGAAGTTTGCTGCAGAAATTGGAGTAATGCCATCAGATGCCATTCCTCTATACTGCGACAACAATGGCGCCATAGCCCTTGCTAAGGAGCCGAGGTCTCACCAGAAATCCAAGCACATTGAGCGGCGATACCACCTCATCCGCGATTACCTCGAGAAGGGTTACGTCGAGGTCAAGAGAGTCAACTCCACAGATAATGTGGCAGACCCACTTACAAAGCCGTTGGGCCAGCAGAAGATCGAAGCCCACCTTGAGAAGATGGGACTTAGACTTGTAGCCAATTGGCTTTAGGACAAGTGGGAGATTGTTAGATATATGTGCCCTAGAAGCCAGAATTGGCTGACACTTGTAATACACTTCTAGGGGCAAAATTATAATTTTGACTAAAATCAATAAAATGGGTTATTTTCTATCACATATGTGTATTTAGTGTCTGTGATACATCCTTTGAGTTAATGGTAATGATAATTCATATTTTCAAGAGTTGAAAATTTAAGACATGAATAATCATTATTAACTCATAAAATGCTCCCGACCATAGGATCATCACGAGGATGGTGATTGATCCGGAAGGTTGGTGTACAATCGCTTCTCTTTAGTAGATGAGTCTTGAGTCTACGGTGTGGAGACACCGGAGCGAGAGTACAGGTACTCGTTAGAGAACGAGGGCACTGAGCGTGACCACCTCGAGTAGTCATTAGGAAGTCTACCTTCTCGTCAATGACTGACTCGATGCTGCAGTAGTGTGTCTGGTTCTTTGACCTGAGGTGCATCGGCAGTTCACCTTGAGGGTGTTATAGTTTGACTACACCATTACTCGGTCTCCTAGCCATATGGAATCCCTGAGGTGTATGTTGGCTATAGCATGTTCATTGTAGGAACTGGATTGCATCAAGATGGAATCTATCTACCTCGGTGGTAGAGGAGCAGCCCTATGATGATCATGAGAATCAAGTCCAGAAGTCCCATGGCCATGGCAGAGTGAAATAATAGAAAGAGTTTCTATTTAGATTTTCACATTGGACTCGAATCGAATGATTACATCATATGACAGAGACTAGGGTTTGACGAGTTCACCTTAACCCTAATCTGATCGGGGCTCAAGATAGAAGAACTTAATCACACAGGTAGCTGCACCAAGAGGTTCGCATTCAGCTCTGATGGGTTGCCACCATATACTGCTAGGTGTCACTGGTGGATTTTGGGAGCAATTAGAATGATTTAGATGATCGATCATTCTAGCTGTTCGAATCAGAAGAGTTCTGATCCATCGAAAGGAGTTTCGATGATGTCGATGATAGAGATCATGACATATCCCATTACCATACAGAACTGAACCTAACTGGGTCACACAAACAAGGGTTTGAATCTGGTGATCATCAATTGAACTGATCTAGTTCAATTGATCTGAATGAGATTCAATTAGGTTCAAGGAAATCGTGCTAGCACTCGATTGAACCTAACGTTCTTCTTTTACTATCATAAATAAGTTGTCCTGACTGAGCCAAAGGAGTTTGTGCTCAATCAGAGGCCTTCATATGGTCTGACTGGAGGTTGTCCAAGTCAGAAAAGGTTGTCTTATTTTGTAAGACATTACCTGCCATTTTTGGTCACCTGCCATTTCTTGTTCTTTGACTTTGGTCAAAAGTCTACCTTTGACTGGTCAAATGTTGACCATTGACACTTTGACTTTTGACCACATGTCATGCACCTATTGGAGAGCTGGTGGGGGCCTGTCCCCCTGCCAGAACCTGGCAAGGAGGAAGGGCGCACGCCACCCTTGGCGTGTGCCCAAGTTGGAGGCGCCTAGGAGTCCTTGTTGGACAAGGACTCCATCTCCTTTTTGGATTCCAATTAGAGTTCTCCTAAGAACCAACTTTGACTGGTCTTAGGCGCCCTCTAAGGAGGAATCCAGGGGACTCTATTCCCACCAATCAGATTTAGATCTGATTTCACAAAGGGTTGTGATTGGTTGGGAAGAAGAGGAGTTGGATCACAGCTAGTCTATAAATAAGACCCTGCGCCCAACTCAAGGATATCTTCAAATTGAAAAATTCCCACACCCCAAGGCTGCCTCTCCCCTCCTTCCTCCATGCCAAGCCCATCTTCTCCCTCTCCTCTCCACGTCCAAAAGGAGTTTTGGATCTTGGTTGGTGCGATCCAGATCAAGAGAAAGGCGATCAAAAGCTAAGAAGGCTGCGCTGCTGCAAAGGACGACTGCTGATCTTCAAAAGAGTTTTGAAGATCCTCCAGATCAGATCCAGATCTAATTTTTGGAGACATGATAGAGAAGAAGAGGATCTCCAGATCCAGCCCGAGTGGATACCGGTAGAGGCCAGGCGCTTGCGTGGCTAGATCCAGAACCTTCCGCTGCATACAGGATCATCAATGGGTAATAGGATTACCCAAATCAAGGTAAATTAAATTTGATTTAATTTATCTATATTTTATTTTAATTTATTAAAATAATAAGAATTAGATCTAAAATATCTTAGATCTGATTGGATCAAAGAGAAAAATTTTTGAAATATATCTCTTGATCTG
>QRFJ01004873.1:0-130693 GCA_006176705.1 Cocos nucifera
GGAGAGAGATACTTGAGTCGTCATTAGGGAGTCTTACCTTTCTCGTCAATGACTGACCCCGATGCTGCAGTAGTGTGTCTGGTTCTTTGACCTGAGTGCATCGGCAGTTCCACCTTGAGGGTGTTATAGTTTGACTACACCATTACTCGGTCTTCCTAGCCATATGAACCTGAGGTGTATGTTGGCTTATGCATATTCATTGTAGGAACTGGATGGCAATCAAGATGGAATCTATCTACCTCAGTGGTAGAGGAGCAGCCCTATGATGATCATGAGAATCAAGTCCAAAGTCCATAGCCATGGAAGAGTGAAATAATAGAAAAAGTTCTATTTAGATTTTCACATTGCGACTATCGAATGATTACATCATATGACAGAAACTAGGGTTTGACGAGTTCACCTTAACAATAATCTGATCGGGCTCAAGATAGAAGAACTTAATCACATAGGTAGCTGCACCAAGAGGTTCACATTCGGCTTTGATGGGTTGCCACCATATACTGCTAGGTGTCACTGGTGGATTTGGAGCAATTAGAATGTTTAGATGATCGATCTTCTAGCTGTTCGAATCAGAAGAGTTCTGATCCATCGAAAGAAGTTTCGATAAGTGTCGATTGATAGAGATCAAACATATCCCATTACCATACAGAACTGAAACCTAACTGGTCAACACAAACAAGGGTTTGAATCTGGTGATCATCAATTGAACTGGTCTAGTTCATTGACCTGAATGATTCAATTAGTTCAAGAAAATCTGCTAGCACTCGATGAACCTAATTTCTTCTTTTTTGCTATCATAAATAAGTTGTCCTATCTGAGCCAAAGGAGTTTGTGCTCAATCAGAGGCCTTCATATGCTCTGACTGGAGGTTGTCTAAGTCAGAAAAGGTTGTCTTATTTTGTAAGACATTATCTACCATTTTTGGTTACCTGCCATTTCTTGTTCTTTGACTTTGGTCAAAAGTCTACCTTTGACTGGTCAAATGTTGACCATTGACACTTTGACTTTTGACCACATGTCACGCACCTATTGGAGAGCTGGTGGGGGCTTGTCCCCCTGCCAGAACCTAGCAAGGAGGAGGGCGCATGCCACCCTAGGCGTGTGCCTAAGTTGGAGGCGCCTAGGAGTCCTTGTTGGACAAGGACTCCATCTCCTTTTTGGATTCCAATTAGAGTTCTCCTAAGAACCAACTTTGACTGGTCTTAGGCGCCCTCTAAGGAGGAATTCAGGGGACTCTATTCCCACCAATCAGATTTAGATCTGATTTCATAAAGAGTTGTGATTGGTTGGGAAGAAGAGGAGTTGGATCACGCTTAGTCTATAAATAAGACCCTGCGCCCAACCCAGATTGTGATTGGAAGTGATTGAAAGGAATCACAATTCCCACACCCCAAGGCTGCCTCTCCCTTCTTTCTCCATGCCAAACCTCCTTCTCCCTCTCCTCTCCACGTCCAAAAAGAGTTTTGAATTTTTGGTTGGTGCGATTCAGATCAAAGAAAGGCGATTGAAAGCTAGAAGGCTGCGCTGCTGCAAAGGACGACTGCTGATCTTCAAAAGGAGTTTTGAAGATCCTCCAGATCTGATCCAGATCTAATTTTTGGAGGTGTGATAGAGAAGAAGAGGATCCAGATCCTGCCCGAGTAGATACCGGTAGAGACCAGGTGCTTGCATGGCTAGATCCAGAACCTTCCGCTGCAAACAGGATCATCAACGGATAATAGGATTACCCATATAAAGGTAAATTAAATCTGATTTAATTTATCTAATTTTATTTTAATTTTTAAAATAATAATAATCAGATCTGAAATATATATCAAGATCTGATTGGGATCAAGAGAAAAATTTAAAATATATCTCTTGATCTGATCAGATCTGAACGAACCTGGTCCGGGAAATTAAAATTTTCCTTCAGGACCCGCATATCTACAATGGCGGAAGACCTCAGACTTAATCTTTTCTTGGGGAGATTGATTTAGGTTTCATTAAACTAGACTTATCATAGTCATAACAATTATGACTAACCTAGTGGCATAGGTTAGCTCGGATTATTGACCACCTCAGATCAGAACTTTATCAACAGATATGGCTAGGTAAGTGAGACCGGTGGAAGGAATATGCCATTAACTCGTACAAGAATGCATTCAGATTGAGTAGCTTCCAATTAAAAACCAATCGATCGTATGTGCCAAACTTACCTTAGACACCAAATTCTTGAGCCAGAACCAATTAGGTTATCCTACAATCCAGACTCTAACCTCTGAGCCTAATTAAGTCTTGCTTGATCGTGACTCGATCTTGATCCACACTTAATTCTATTAGGCTGGTCAATTTAAGCATTGTTGATCTCCTCTAACCAACTCTTGATTCGGTTTGATCAACTGCTTAGACCTAATTGAGCTACCCAAGCCCGAACCCAGTATTATGAATATGTCTTAGATCTAAAATTCTTAATTTTAGATCTAATTAATATTCCATAATCTTAATTTTTAATTAAGTAGGGTTCATAAATAAAATATGCACAATAAATTCTAGGGTTTTAGGATCTAGGATTTTGCAGAAAGTAAGTTTTGGGTTTCTGATTAAGGACGAACACGCAGCACCCCTACACATCATAAGAACACCCCATCGAATGAGAAGAGAGAGCCTTTAAATCTTTCTTCGTTCTTATGATCGGACAGTCAAGAGGAACGCCTTAATCAGGAACATGCAATACTACAAAATAGTTTTAGATCTATATCATATATCTCATATACAAATTAGATCTAATCATGGCATATTTTGCATACATCTCATGTATCGAATCATGCATATTTTCAGATCTAAATTATCTCATAATAATCTAAAAAATTAAATTTAAATTGATCTAATCAAAATAAATTCTAATCTAGATAATTATGTAGAACTATTCTACAACTAGTCTAGACATGCATCAATCATATCTCATATGATATTTAAAATTAAATAATTTTATTTGCTATTTTTTAGATGTTATTATAACCATTATAATATCAAAAAATAGTAAATAAATAGATCAAAAATATAATTTAATCAAATTAAATTAAAAACATGCAAGACTATTCTATAGAACTATTCTATTTTAGAACTAGTCATGCATATTTTCTAATCTTAGATCCAAATCATTTAATTTTAATTTTTTCTAATTTTAGATCTGATCACATCTCATGTGACATCTAAAATCACTTATTTTTTAATCAAAATAAATTTAAAAATAGATCTAAATACTTTTAGAATCTTGGCTCTGATAACAATTGAAGGAAAATCCTGATTTTTCGGACTAGGTTCGTTCAGATCTGATCAGATCAAGAGATATATTTTAAAAATTTTTTTTTTAATCTAGATCAGATTTAAGATGTTTCAAATCTGATTATTATTATTTTAAAAATTAAAATAAAATTAGATAAATTAAATCAGATTTAATTTACCTTGAAGTGGATAATCCTATTATCCGTTGATGATCCTGTAAGCAGCGGAAGGTTCTGGATCAAGCCACGCAAGTGCCTGGCCTCTATCGGTATCCACTTGGACTAAATCTAGAGATCCTCTTCTTCTCTATCACGTCTCCAAAAATTAAATCTAGATATGATCTGGAGGATCTTCAAAACTCCTTTTGAAGATCAGCAGTCGACCTTTGCAGCAGCGCAGCCTTTTAGTTTTCACTCACCTTTCTCTTATCTAGATTGCACCAACCAAGGTCCAAAATCCTTTTGGATGTGGAGAGGAGAGGGAGAAGATGCTTTGGCATGGAGGTGGAGAGGAGAAAAGGCCTTGGGGCATGGAGAACTTAATTAATTCAGATTCCTCTTTGAGTTGGGTGCAGGGTCTTATTTATAGACTAACTGTGATCCAACACCTCTTCTTCCCAACCAATCACAACTCTTTATGAAATCAGATCTAAATCTGATTAGTGAGAATAGAGTCCCCTGGATTCCTCCTTAGAGGATGCCTAAGATCGGTCAAAGTTGGTTCTTAGGAGAACTATAATTGGAATCCAAAAAGGAGATGGAGTCCCTGTCCAACAGGGACTCCTGGGCACCTCCAGCTTGGGCACCGCCAAGGGTGGCGTACGTCCTTCTCCTTGCCAGGTTCTGATAGGAGGACAGGCCCCCACCAGCTCTCCAATAGGTGCATGACACATGGATAGGAGTCAAAGTGTCAATGGTCAACATTTGACTAGTCAAAGGTAGACTTTTGATCAAAGTCAAAGAACGAGAAATGGTAGGTGACCAAAAATGGCAGGTAATGTCATACAAAATAAGACAACCTTTTTTGACTTGAACAACCTCCAGCCAAACCATATGATGGCCTCTGATTGAGCACAAACTCCTTTGGCTCAGTCCGGATAACTTATTTATAATAGTAAAAGAAGAACGTTAGGTTCAATCGAGTGCTAGCACGATTTCCTTGAACCTAATTGAATCTCATTCAGATCAATTGAACTAGATCAGTTCAATTGATGATCACCAGATTCAAACCCTTATTTGTGTGATCCAGTTAGGTTCAGTTCTATATGGTAATGGGATATGTCATGATCTCTATCATCGACATCATCGAAACTCCTTTCGATGGATCAGAACTCTTCTGATTCGAACAGCTAGAATGATCGATCATCTAAATCATTCTAATTGCTCCCAAAATCCACCAGTGACACCTAGCAGTATATGGTGGCAACCCATCAGAGCTGAATGCGAACCTCTTGGTGTAGCTACCTTGTGTGATTAAGTCCTTCTATCTTGAGCCCCGATCAGATTAGGGTTAAGGTAAACTCGTCAAACCCTAGTTTCTATCATATGATGTAATCATTCGATTCAAGTCCAATGTAAAAATCTAAATAGAAACTCTTTCTATTATTTCACTCTGCCATGGCCATGGGCTTTTGGACTTGATTCTCATGATCATCATAGGGCTGCTCCTCTACCACCGAGGTAGATAGATTCCATCTTGATGCTCTCCAGTTCCTACAATGAACATGCTATAGCCAACATACACCTCAAGGTTCTGTATGGCTAGGAGATCGAGTAACGGTGTAGTCAAACTATAACACCCTCAAGGTGAACTGCCGATGCACCTCAAGGTGAACTGCCGATGCACCTCAGGTCAAAGAACCAGACACACTACTATAGCATTGAGTTAGTCATTGATGAGAAGGTAGACTCCCTAATGACTACTCGATATGGTCATGCTCAGTGCCCTCATTCTCTAACGAGTATCTGTAGTCTCACTCCGATGTCTCCACACCGTAGACTCAAGACTCATATACTAAAGAGAAGCGATTGTACACCAACCTTCCAGATCAATCATCATCCTCGTGATGATCCTATTGAAGGGAAATTCTTATTTCCCGGTCTAGGTTCATTCAGATCTGATCAGATCAAGAGATATATTTCAAAATTTTTTCTCTTGATCCCAATCAGATCTTGATATATTTCAGATCTGATTCTTATTATTTTAATAAAATAAAATTAAAAGATAAATTAAATCAAATTTAATTTACCTGATCTGGGTAATCCTATTACCCTGTTGATGATCCTGTTTGCAGCGGAAGGTTCTGGATCTTAGCCATGCAAGCGCCTGGCCTCTACCGGTATCCACTCGGATTGGATCTGGAGATCCTCTTCTTCTCTATCATGCCTCCAAAAATCAGATCTGGATCTGATCTGGAGGATCTTCAAAACTCTTTTGAAGATGAGCAGTCGTCCTTTGCAGCAGCGCAGCCTTCTTATTTTGATCGCCTTTCTTTGATCTGAATCGCACCAACCAAGGTCCAAAACTCCTTTTGGACGTGGAGAGCAAGGGAAGAAGAGACTATGGCATGGAGAAGGAGGGGAGAGGCAGCCTTGGGGTGTGGGGTTTCTCAATTAAATTGCTTGCTTATAATCTGAGTTGGGCGCAGGGTCTCTTTTATAGACTAAGCGTGATCCAACTCCTCTTCCTCCCAACCAATCACAACCCTTTGTGAAATCAGATCTAAATCTGATTGGTGGAAATAGAGACCCCTGGATTCCTCCTTAGAGGGCGCCTAAGACCAGTCAAAGTTGGTTCTTAGAAGAACTCTAATTGGAATCCAAAAAGGAGATGGAGTCCTTGTCCAACAAGGACTCCTAGGCGCCTCCAACTTGGGCACACGCCTAGGGTGGCATGCGCCCTTCTCCTTGCCAGGTTCTGGTAGGGGGACAGGCCCCCACCAGCTCTCCAATAGGTGCATGACATGTGGTCAAAAGTCAAAGTGTCAATGGTCAACGTTTGACCAGTCAAAGGTAGACTTTTGACCAAAGTCAAAGAACAAGAAATGGCAGGTGACCAAAAATGGCAGGTAGTGTCTTACAAATAAGACAACCTTTTCTGACTTGGACAACCTCCTGTCAGACCATATGAAGGCCTCTATTTGAGCACAAACTTCTTTGGCTCAGACAGGACAACTTATTTATGATAGCAAAAGAAGAACGTTAGGTTCAATCGAGTGCTAGCACGATTTCCTTGAACCTAATTGAATCTCATTCAGATCAATTGAACTAGATCAGTTCAATTGATGATCACCAGATTCAAACCCTTATTTGTGTGATCCAGTTAGGTTCAGTTCTGTATGGTAATGGGATATGTCATGATCTCTATCATCGACATCATCGAAACTCCTTTCGATGGATCAGAACTCTTCTGATTCGAACAGCTAGAATGATCGATCATCTAAATCATTCTAATTGCTCCCAAAATCCACCAGTGACACCTAGCAGTATATGGTGGTAACCCATCAGAGCTGAATGCAAACCTCTTGGTGCAGCTACCTGTGTGATTCAGTTCTTCTATCTTGAGCCTCGATCAGATTAGGGTTAAGGTGAACTCGTCAAACCCTAGTCTCTGTCATATGATTTAATCATTCGATTCGAGTCCAATGTGAAAATCTAAATAGAAACTCTTTCTATTATTTCACTCTACCATGGCCATGGATTTTTGGACTTGATTCTCATGATCATCATAGGGCTACTTCCTCTACCACCGAGGTAGATAGATTCCATCTTGATGCAATCCAGTTCCTACAATGAACATGTCATAGCCAACATACACCTCAGGGTTCCATATGGCTAGGAAGACCGAGGAGACCGAGTAATGGTGTAGTCAAACTATAATACCCTCAAGGTGAACTGCTGATGCATCTCAGGTCAAAGAACCAGACACACTACTGCAGCATCGAGTCAGTCATTGACGAGAAGGTAGACTCCCTAATGACTACTCGAGGTGGTCACGCTCAGTGCCCTCGTTCTCTAACGAGTACCTGTACTCTCGCTCTGGTGTCTCCACACCGTAGACTCAAGACTCATCTACTAAAGAGAAGCGATTGTACACCAACCTTCCGGATCAATCACCATCCTCGTGATGATCCTATGGTCAGGAGCAATTTATGAGTTAATAATGATTATTCATGTCTTAAATTTTCAACTCTTGAAAATATGAATTATCATTACCATTAACTCAAAGGATGTATCACAGACACTAAATACACATATGTGATAGAAAATAACCCATTTATTGATTTTAGTCAAAATTATAATTTTGCCCCTAGAAGTGTATTACAAGTGTCAGCCAATTCTGGCTTCTAGGGCACATATATCTAACACCTATGGTCGGAAGTATTTGAGTTAATAATGATTATTCAAGTATTAAATTTTCAAATCTTGAAAATATGAATTATCATTATCATTAACTCAAAGGATGTATCATAGACACTAAATACACATTTGATGATCCTATGGTCGGGAGCATTTTATGAGTTAATAATGATTATTCATATCTTAAATTTTCAACTCTTGAAAATATGAATTATCATTACCATTAACTCAAAGGATGTATCACAGATACTAAATACACATTTGTGATAGAAAATAACCCATTTTATTAGTATTAGTCAAAATTACAATTTTGCCCCTAGTAGTGTATTACAAGGGTCGGTCAATTTTGGCTTCTAGGGCACATATATCTAACAGCTGAGAGGTTCACTTTCAGTTCTAATGGATTGCCACCATATGTTGCTTGGTGTCACTGATGGATTTTGGGAGCAATTAGAATGATTTGGATGATCGATCATACTAGTTGTCTGAATCAGAAAAGTTTTGATCCATCGAAAGATGTTTCGATGATGTCGATGATAGAGATCGCGATGTATCCTATTATCATATAGAACTAAACCTAACTGGATCATACAAACAAGGGTTTGGATCTGGATGTCATCAATTGGACTAACCCAGTTCAATTGATTTGAATAAGATTCAATTAGGTTCAAGAAAATCGTGCTAGCACATGATTGAGCCTAACGTTTCCCTTTAACTATCATTAAAGTTTGTCTTGACTGAGCCAAATATATTTGGGCTCACTCAGGAATCATTACTTGGTCTGATTAGAGCTTGTCTAGGTTAGAAAATGGCTATCTTAATTTATGAGATAAATTTAAAATAATACCTATCGTTTTCAGTCACCTACTAAATCTTGTTTTCGGACATTGGTCAAATATTGATCTTGGACACTTAGACATTTGCCCATGTGTCATGCACCCATAGGAGAGTACCTAGGGACTTCTCCCCCTACTAAAATGTAGATAGGAAGAGGGTGCATGCCTAGGGAGGCGTGCGTCCCATGAGGATAAAGCTAGAGTCCCATACATGTGGGACTCCAGGGTTGCTTCAGGGGATTAAACTGTGTGGCGCCAAGAAGTCTTCTTTGATCCAGTCTTGGCATCACCTTAGGAGGATTTTGAGGGTCTCTCATCTGATTGGATTAGATAATGTCATCCCACCAATCAGATTTAGATCTGATTGCACAAAGGGCCATGATTGGCTAGGATGAAGTGGCACCGCATAGCGCAGCAGGGTCTATATAAATCCTATTTGCACCTAGAATTTAATGTTTTCTACCTTTAACCTATGCCACAAAGCCTCTCTCCCTCCTTCTCCATGCCACCCTCTGGTCCTCTCTCTCTTCTCCACACCCAAGGGCTTTTGGGCATGAACAAGGTGCGATCCAAGCAAGTGAAAGGCACTAGGAAAGGAAAAAGGCAGCACTGCTGCAAGAGACAACGACTCTTCTTCAAAAGCAATTTTGAAGACCTTCAAGATCAAATCTAGATCTAATTTTTAGAGAATTGATTGAGAAGAAGAAGATCTTTAGATCCTACCTGAGTGGATACTGGTAGAGACCAGGTGCTTGCGTGGCTACATCCAGAACCTCAGACAAACATTGGAATCATTAGAGGATAACTGGATTACCCAAAATAAAGGTATAATTAAATTAGATTTAATTTTTAATTTTTTTATTTTTATTATCAAATCAATAGGATCAGATCTGAGGAGTCTCAAATCTAATTAGGATCTCATAGAAAAAACTTTTGAAATATCTTTCTTGATCCAATCAGATCTAAACGAACTTGACCCAAAAAATAAGGCTTTTTCCTTCAACTAGTATCAGAGCCAAGTTTCATAATTCACTAGATCTAATTTTAATATATTTTTGATCTAATAATTAGATGATTTTAGATGTCACATTAGATGTGATTAGATCTAAAATTACAAAATTAAAAATTAAATAATCTAGATCTAAGATGTATGAGATGCATGACTAGACTAGGAATAGAATTATTCTACGTATAGTCTAGTATAATCATAATTTTAGTTTAATTAATTATAATTTTTAAATTTATTTATTTATTATTTTTTGATATTATAAATATTATAATTAGATCTAAAAAATAGAAAATAAATTTATTTAATTTGTTCATATGAGATATGATAGATGCATGCTTAGACTAGTTGTTGAATAGTTTTATAAAATTTTTTAGAATAAATTTTAATTTGATATGATCAAATTTAAATTTTATTTTTTAGATATTTATGAGATAATTTAGATCTGAAAACATGCATGATATGATACATGAGATGTATGCAAAACATGTTTTTAGTTAGATCAATTTTGTATATATGTGATATATGATGTAGAACTAACTAGTGTTGTAGATTTATCATGTTTCTGATTAAGGCATTCTCCTTGGCCGTCCGGTCATAAGAACGAAGTAGGGTTTAAAAGCCCTTCCCTCTCATTCGATGAGGTGTTCTTATGGTGTGTAGGGATGCTGCGCGTTCGTCCTTAATCAAAAATCAAAAACTTATTTTCTGCAAAATCCTAGATCCTGAAATCCTAGGATTTTATATACATATTTTATTTATAAATCCTAAACTTAATTAAGAATTAAGATTATAAAATATATTAGATCCAAAATTGAGAATTTTTAGATCTAATACATATTCATAAAATTGGGTTCAGACTTGGGTAGCTCAATTAGGTCTAGTGGTTGATCAAATCGAATCAAGAGTTGGTTAGGTGCGATCAAGAGTACTTAAATCGACTAGCCTAATAGGATTAAGTCTGGATCATAGTCGAGTCACATGAGTGATCGATCGAGTTAAGACCTAATTAGGCTCAGTGGTTAGAGTCTAGATTGTAGGCTAACCTGATTGGTTCTGGCTCAATAATTTGGTGTCTAAGGTAAGTTTGGCAGATACAATCGATTAATTTTTAATTGGAAGCTACTCAACTCAAATGCATTCTTATCGAGTTAATGGCATATCTCTTCCACTGATCTCACTTACCTAACCATATTTGTTGGCTCAGTCCTATCTAAGGTGGCTAACAATCTGAGCTGACCTATGCCACTAGGTTAGTCGTAATGGTTATGGCTATATCAAGTCAAGTTTAATAAGACCTAAATCAAATCTCTCTAAGAAAAGATTAAGTCTAAGATCTTCCATCATTGTAGATGTGCGAGTTCTTTCTGAGATTGATTATTCTCGACTGATCATAGTGGTTCAGTTGCACCGAAAAGATGCAATCATGTCTATTAGGCATTGGATGCTACGGACTGGAGGATGGATTGGGCTCAATATTTTAGATATAGTGAGAGACCTAATTAGGAATCTTATCTATGCAAATGGTGGGTTTGACTTAACTAAGGAGTGGATCAATATTTCGAGCATGGTGAGATTCATGAATTAGAGATCAAGTCTAGGTGCACTATGATTAGAAAATCATTAGACAAGAATTGTTCACTCATTGACTAACCCATCACCAATAACTGTTAGGTGAGATGATGAGTCAGTTGGTGGGATTGCACCATCCACTAGAAATCAGTAACCACGGAGATTTATGCATCTCTACAGAGGGAGTATAGGGATCCAAAAAAATAGTGGATGCTAATTTATTTAAAAATTAAATTCTTAAATAAATTGGTCAAGTCTTAATTATAAAATCTAACTAGAAACTTTGACTCTATATAGAAAAAAAAATGTCTGCATCCAACCCACTAGCCCGTATCCTTGACACCCATAGATTGACCCAACCCAATTATAAGAATTGGCTCCAAAACTTCAAAATCATTTTGGGTTTTAAGAAGTTGACTCATGTAGTGGACCAGGATCCCTCCATCTTACTAGCTCATCCATCCACTGAACAGAGAGTGTCCCTTGATAAGTGGATAGATGAAGATAAAAAGGCCAGATACTTTTTGTTGGGCTCGATGTCTGATGAGCTTCAGTGCCAACATGAAGATATCAAGACTACCTGCCAAATGTTAGCTCACCTGCAAGAGTTGTTTGGTGAAGAAAGTCGTGCAACGAAATATCAGATCACTAAACGACTGCTTAAGGCTAAAATGCTTGATGGGCAGTCAGTCCAAGATCATTGTCTGATGATGATCAAGAACTTGGAAGAGCTTGAGAAGCTTGAAGTGAAGTTAGACTAGGATCTGTAGAATGATATAATTCTGCAATCTTTGATTGATAAGTATGGGCAGTTCATCATGAACTACCATATGCATAAACTTCAGAATACTCTAGCCGAGCTTAAGAATATGTTGGTTACTGCTGAGCTTTCTATGAAAGATTCTAAAGGCTCATTACTTGCTATGAAACAGACTTCTTCTAAGAGAAAGTCTTTTGGAATGAAGAAGAAGTCTATGAAAAGGTAGAAGGTAGAAGGTGGAAAGAAAAAAAAGGCAGAGTTGAAGAAGAATGCCACTGACAAAGGAAAGTATTTCCATTGTAATATTGATGGCCACTGAAAGTGGAACTGCCCTACATACCTAGCCATCCTAAAGAATAAGGAGACAGGTTCTTCTGGAGGTATGCTTGTTATTGAATCTAACCTTACGATTTTTTTTGCATTCAGTTGGGTGCTTGACTCTGATTCTAGTTCTCATTTGCGCACTTACATGTAGGGTCTTGAGGATAGCAGAAGGCTGAGGGATGGTGAGATGATCCTATGCATCAAAAATGGAGCAAGGGTTGCTGCTGTGGCCGTGGAAACTTATCCTCTTCGACTACCATCTGGCTTAAATTTAGTACTTAAGGATTATTATTATGTGCCTGTTGCAAGCAGAAATTTGACTTCTGTTTCATGTTTAGCACAAGAAGGCTATGTAATTAGTTTTCTTAAGGATCATTATAATATTCTTTATGAAAGAAATAAAATTACAAGTGGTTTTCTTATTAACGGTCTCTACCAGTTACATGTTGATGTATCTGACTTTAATATCGAGCAAAATGTGAATGCCATAAGATCAAAATAACCCAGGGATAGTCTAAATGATAGGTATCTATGGCACCTAAGGCTAGGTCATATAGCAGAAAATAGGGTTAACAAATTATAAAAAACTGAGCTATTGAGTCCGTTGACTTTTGAGTCATATCCAATTTATGAATCATGTCTTCGTGGCAAAATGACTAAGCTCCCTTTTGTAGGACATGGGGAAAGGGCCATGGATCTACTTATTCTAGTACATACTGATGTGTGCATCCTATTAGATGTGTCGGCTAGAGACAACTTTGTCTACTTCATAACCTATACTGATGATTTATCTCAGTATGGGTATGTGTATCTTATGAGACACAAATCTGAAGCCTTTGAAAAATTTAAGAAATTCAGACATGAAGTGGAAAAGCAAACTGAAAAACCCATTAAGGTTCTTCGATCAGATTGAGGAGGTGAATACCTTAGTCAAAAATTTTTGGACTATCTCAAGCAATATGGCATAGTCTCTCAATGGACTCCACTTGGAATACCTCAACTCAATGGGATTTTAGAATGGAGAAATCGGATTGTATTTGATATGGTCCGATCCATAATGAGCTTCACAAACCTTTCTGATTTTTTTGGGGACATAGTCTATTAACAGCTATATATTTACTAAATAGGATTCTCTCTAAAATCATTCCTACCATACCGTATGAGATATGCCATGGTAAGAAACCAAGTTTGAGTCATCTTAGAATTTGGGATTGTCAGGCTCATGTCAAAAGATAAGCAGACAAGTTAGACTATAGGTCCTTTAGAGCTTGATTCATAGGATATCCTAAAGAGTTATTAGAATATTATTTCTATATTTTAGAAGATCATAATGTGATTGTGTGTCGATATGCCATCTTTCTTGAAAAAATAGTTTATTCACAATGGTGGCATTGAAAAGCAGATCAAGCTCGAGGAGAAAATCTCACAAGAGCTACGAGCTAAAGATCCTATGGAACCAAATCAGGTTAAGCCAATAGAATCACTACCTCATCCACCTTGTAGATCGGAAAGGATTTTCCATCCTTCTGAAAGGTACTTAGGTACTATTTCAGAGGATGTAGAGGAAAAGTTCCTCATAGGTAATGGGATTCATGATGATGATCCCAAAACCTATGATGAGGAGATATCGAATATCGACTTTGAGAAATGGTTAGAGGCAATGAAGTTAGAAATTGGCTCGATGCACTCAAACCAAGTCTAGATCTTGGTAGATCCATCTGAAGGTATAGTATCTATTGGGTGTAAATGGATCTACAAGAGAAAGATTGGTGCAGATGAAAATGTGGAGACATTCAAAGCTAGATTAGTGGCAAAAGGATATAGTCAGTGTGAAGGAATTGACTATTAGGATACCTTTTCGTCAGTAGCCATGCTAAAATTCATCCGCACATTACTTACTATTGCAGCCTATTTCGATTATGAAATATGGAAAATGGACGTGAAAATGGTATTCTTAAATGGATACCTTGAGGAAGATATCTATATGGAACAGCCACTAGGTTTCACATCCAGTGATGTTGATCACAAAGTATGCAAGCTGCAAAGGTCCATATATGGACTTAAGCAAGCATCTCGGAGCTGGAATACTCATTTTAATGATGTGATCAAATTATTTAGTTTCATCAAGAATGAGGAGGAATCATATGTTTTCAAAAAGATCAATGGGAGCACTATTATCTTTCTCGTACTATACGTGGATGATATCCTTCTTATTAGGAATGATATTTTGATGTTAACTATAGTTAAAATATGGTTATCTAAAGAATTCTCCATGAAATACCTAGGAGAAGCATTCTTCATTCTAGAAATTGAGGTCTATAGAGATAGACCGAATAGGATGCTAGGTCTTTCACAGAAGATGTACATAGAGAAAGTGTTAAAGAGGTTTAGCATGAAAAACTCTAAGAGGAGATTGGTACCCTTCAGACGTGGCATTCATCTCTCCAAGAAAATATGTCCCAACACACCTGAGGAGATTGAACGCATGAGCAAGATCCCTTTTGCTTCAGCAATAAGGAGCCTCATGTATACCATATTATGTACACGACCTGATATAGCCCATGCTGTCAGTGTCACGAGTAGATATCAGTCAAATCTAGGTGAAGAACACTGGACTTTTGTGAAATGTATCCTTAAGTACTTAAGAAGAACTAAGGATATGATGTTGGTTTTTGGTAATGGAGAACTCCAAGTCTAGGGATATACAAACTCGAATTTTATGTCTGATATAGATGATCGAAAGTCAACATCTGAAAGTCTGTTTGTATGTAATAGTGGTGCTGTTAGTTGAAAGATTTCTAAGCAGACAGTGATAGCAGATTTCACCATGGAAGCAAAGTACATCGCTGCATCAGAAGCTATGAAGGAGGCATTCTGGTACAAGAAGTTCACCGTAGAGATTGGAGTGATGCCATCGGATGTCATTCCTCTGTACTATGATAATAATGGTGCCATAGCCCTCGCTAATGAGCCGAGGTCTCACCAAAAATTCAAGCACATCGAGTGACGATACCACCTCATTCGCGATTATCTTGAGAAAGGTTACGTCGAGGTTAAGAGAGTGGACTCCGTAGATAATGCGACTGACCAACTTACAAAGCCGTTGAGCCAGCAGTAGATCGAAGCCCATCTTGAGAAGATGAAACTTAGATTTGTAGCTAATTGGCTTTAGGTCAAGTGGGAGTTTGTTAGATATGTGTGCCCTAGAAGCCAGATTGGCTGATACTTATAATACACTTCTGAGAGCAAAATTATAATTTTAACTATAAATAATAAAATAGATTATTTTCTATCATAGCATGTATTTGAAAGTATCTATGATACATCCCTTGAGTTAATGATAATGATAGTTCATATTTTCAAGAGTTGAAAATTTAAGACATGAATTTTTATTATTAAATCATAAAATGCTCTCAACCATAGGATCATTATGAGGATGGTGATTGATCTGGAAGATTGGTGGACGATCGCTTCTTTTGGATAGATGAGTCTTGAATCTGGTGTAGAGACATCGGAGTGAGAGTATAGATACTTGTTAGAGAATGAGAGCACTGAGTGTGACCACCTCGAGCAGTCATGAGGAAGTCTACCTTTTCGTCGATGACTGGCTCGAAGCCACAGTGGTGTGTCTAGTTCTTTGACCTGAGGTGCATCGATAGTTCACCTTAAGGGTGTTATAGTTTGACCACACCATAACTCGGTCTTCTTGCCATTCAAAATTCTGAGGTGTATGTTGGCTATAGCATGTTCATTGTAGGAATTGAATTGCACCAATAGGAAATCTATCTACCTCGATAGATAAGGAGCAGCCCTATGATGATCATGAGAATCAAGTCTATAAGCCCATGGCCATGGTAGAGTGAAATAATAGAAAGAGTTTCTATTAGGGTTTTCACATTGGACTTGAATCGAATGATTAATTCATATGACAAAAATTAGGGTTTGATGAGGTCACCTTAATCCTAATCCAGTCGGGGCTCAAGATAGAGGAACTTAATCACATAGGTAATTGCACCGAGAGATTTGCTTTCAGTTCTGATGGATTGCCATTATATGCTACTAGGTGTCACTGGTGGATTTTGGAAGCAATTAAAATGATTTGGATGATCGACCATACTAGTTGTCTGAATCAGAAAAGTTTTGATCCATCGAAAGATGTTTCGATAATTTCGATGATAGAGATCATGATGTATCCCAGTACCATACGGAACTGAACCTAACTAGATCACACAAACAAGAATTTGGATCTGGATGTCATCAATTGGACTAATCCAATTCAATTAATTTGAATAAGATTTAATTAGGTTCAAGAAAATCGTGCTAGTACATGATTGAGCCTAATGTTTGAAAGGAATATGCCCTCAAGCCAATTAATTTTTTGGACTATTCTTTATCTTCCAAACTCATGTAAGGATATTTTTAATAAATAAATAAAAGCATTTATTTCATCATATGCAGTGTCTTATTGTTTATTTAAGATTATGATGAACCCTATAAATTAGGGCTATGGTTTTAAGATTATGATGAGATCATACTAGTGAGACCTAAAATCTTAAAACCCTAATTTAAATATTCCTAGTCGATGGGACACTGAGTTAGGGATCAATGTTTTTCGGTAAGACTAGCACATTCTTTATATGCTCGATTGAGAGGGTGATTGATCTCACAATAACTTGCATATGACACTAATATAAGAATGTAGGTGCTCATTAGAGAATGAATTCACTGAATTGATCCAAATCAAGAATATCTAATGGAGTCTTATCTACATGTCAATAAATGGTTCTCATAGTGGAATTTGTGCATGTAATCCTTTGAACTGAAACTACCATAGAATCTTATATATTTAAATCCATATTTTAGTTCATACTCATTCATGACTCAGTTATATACGGAATGATCTGGATATGGTAGATTATATATATGAAGGTTGTGAGTAGGTTAACATGAAATCGATCTCTTCTGGTAAGGGGAAATAGCATCCTACCTGCTTCAAACAAATGATGATTCAGAAAGACTTTGATCAAAGTATGATGAAAATTAGAAATGATTTCTAATATTTCATTAAAATAATTGTCATAAGATTGAAAGAGAAATGAATATGATATTGGGATTGACATATTTCCAAATCCAGAGTCATATTCAGGATGCAGGGAGATCGAAGGATCTAGTTGCATGGTAATTTTCACTAAAGGATATTTTTGGTATTTTCATCAAAATTTCACATCTTTTGAGAAGTCATGATACATTTCTAGATGTCAATCATGTATTGTGGGTTTGATCAAATTAAAATTTTAATTTGATCATTAAATTAGAAAGTGTTCTAAATTAAGTCAAATTGGGTTGGCTAGTTTTGACCTAAATCGATTTGGTTGAGTTCTAACTAGATTAGGTCAGATCACACCCAGACTCACTGCTGGTTAGATGTGGAACCTAATGGGTCACACACAAAGAGAGTTGATTAAGGGTCTAAATTGGCTTAGACCATGTTTGCAAGATGAACATGCTAGCACATGTAGCAAACCCTCGCACCTGGTTTTGAATTGGATTCGAATCGGCTTTCGATTTGGGCTAATTTAAATTTGATTTGAGCCAAATAGGATTTGGTCTTGAATTGGATTAACCTAGACTAATTGGGCTTCAGTTGGGGTGCCACATACCCAAATCCCATGCACCAGAGAGTCTCTCTCTGGTGCGTGGGAAGTCTTTCATGCGCAAAGAATTTTTGGCGCATGGAATTTGTTGGCGCCTACCTTCTTTGACTTTTTTCATTTGTTATGTCACATAAAAATTTTGAATAGGCATGGACATCTGATATGGGGTGATAAAGAGTCCTTCTACAAGTTAAAAACTCTATTTTATTTTTAATTTTTGTCGCCCATGATGTTTTGTCGCCCAAAACTCCTTGCCGCCCAGGACTCCATGCCGCCCACTCCTTCTTGACGCCTCTTGGACCAAGTCAAAGTCTCTTAGGACTTTGACTATTCAAAGATCATCTCCACGCCTTCTTGCTGAATGGACATCCATTTTTAGAGCCATTGGATGCCCCTTTTATCTGATCTAATGGATGAAATGGATGGCGCCAATAATGAAATATTGCGACTCTTCGTAAATAACTTACATAGAATTAGTCCAAGAGTCCTTCTGCTTTAAGGCACCTCTTGGACTATATCTACATCTTGTTATTTACTGATAAGGCATGAGATTAGCTAAAGGGACATGAGATTTTTTTTAAAAAAGCATGAGAAATTTAGTTGGCACCCCTACATACATTATAAATAGGGGTGCGCACCAAGAGTCCGTAGGTGTGAAAATTATCTTCCTTTCTTACAAGAGTTTCTTTTTGTCCAATTTTCTTTCTTTCCTTCTCTTGTCTAGACCTTGTCCTTATAAGGATAAGAAGTCATCTTAAGACTAAGAGATTAGGAAGGAAAACTAAGAAGACAAAAGAAAAAGAAAGATAGATAAGGAGAGGCAAGGAAGGTAACATAAAGGCTAAAGAAGGTCTTGCCCTTTTAATTAAAGTTCTTATTATTATAATGCTAATTATATAAATCAGAGGTGCTGGTGTCTTGATCAAGTCTCTGTGTGGATCAATGTTGGAGGGTGAACATGTGGGCACCTAGTGGAAACCCTGACGGACTGCTATCGGCGATCAGGGTCAATTTAGGGTTTAGCGATAAGAGGTATGTTCTAATACTTTCTTTTATATTACAAATGCATCTTATATGATTTAATTGCTAATAAGATGGTCCTAGAATTTGGGTTTGATTTATATGATTTTATGTTTTTTCTTTGAAATCGAAGCATCCGCCCTGTACACTAATCCCATCAGTGGTATCAGAGCAAGCCTTATTATGTTAAATCATATAATGCTTTGCTTATAATATAATGGCACAAAGAAAAAGTATGACATATTTTTTTTGTGTTTATTTGTATGTTATTTAGATGATGAGATCATATTCTTTTATTTATCATAATGAGATTATGATGTATATATTATTCTATAAAGGTTGCCCTGATATAGTAGAAAGCATTCACTATATAATGATGGTTGTCCTAGAATTATTATACATGTTAATAGATATATATAAATTTTATTATAATTGATGCTATTAGGCATTTAGTTTGATTTAAATCAAAATGTGCATCGAGACCTTTTAAATCTCTTTTTAAAAATTATATTAAGTTGTAGTGTAATTAATCTATTGCTGTATCAGTCAGGATGTCTAATTGATCAATCGATGTCTAGGATAAATGGTTCATGATTGGTAAAGAGAACGTGATTTTTTAATTGGTTCTGTTGTCTGATCTGACCAATTTATTGGTGTCTAAGAAAAGCAACAGGGGGACTCTCACTTCTCTCCCACTTACCTGGCCGATTCAATTAATTTAATTCTAGATTGAAATGCTTGGTATTATATTCACTACATTAAGGCCTTCCTTCATACTAGGTTCTTATTATGTCCAGAACGATATTAGTTTTGTTGTGTAACCATAAGATCTATCATAGAGAATGATGTAAAATTAATCTAGTGCATTGAGATGCTTACAGCATTTTGAATATACTGCTTTGTTGTGTAACCATAAAAGTAGTCATATTTTATTTTGACTGTATAGAAATGAAGGATTCTATTTAAACTAAAATATAAAGTTTGATGTGCTAACACAAAACTAATAATGTTTTAGAGGCAAAAGTTTTTTAAGAGTTGCATAAAATGCAATTAGAAAGAGTTTCCTACCTTTGAACTTATAATAGGTTTGTTGTGCAACCACAAGATCTTTTATAAGAAATTAGGATCTTATTCTCACTAAGAAAATAAGAGGGTTATGATTTTTTGATTAAATAATGGGAGACATAATTAAATTAAAATCCTAATTTAATTATGTTTGTCATCATGAGTTGTTTGCTTATATATTATTCTTTATTATGTAAATTAAATGGCTTCTTCACTTTCATTACGTTCAATTTTGGATTCAAATAAATTGACTGATCAAAATTATGTTGACTGGTTGAGAAATCTAAAAATAGTACTCAGTCAAGAAAAACTCTCCTATATTCTTGATGCTCCTGATCCTAAGCCATTAGAAAATGATGCCACAGATGAAGATAAGTCCACATACAAGATGTGGCAAAATGATTTTCTTACTGTCAAATGCATCATACTTGCCTCTATGAATAATGAATTATAGAGGCAGCATGATAGCATGGACACTCAATCCATATTGCTCAATCTAAAAGAGCTTTATGGAGAGCATAGTAGGACTGCTAGATATGAGATATCTAAGCAATTATTTCGTGCAAGAATGATAGAAGGAACATCCATACAAAATCATGTTTTGATGGTAATTGACCTAATCACTCGATTAAGTCAATTAGGTTTTGTTATGGATGGAGAGTTAAGTCAAGATTTGATCCTACAATCACTCCCAGAATCATTTTCTCAGTTTATCGTAAACTGAACAAACTAAATTCTTCCTTGTCTGAGCTGTTAAATATGCTCAAGATAGTAGAAAGCCATATCAAGAAAGATAAGGCTCCTCTTCTTGTGGATGGGATCTTCAAGAAGAAGGCAGGAAAAAAGGGTTCAAAGAGAAGGTTGAATCCTAAAAGTGGTATAAATAAGAAAAAAAAAAGGAAAAAGGTCTCCAAACAGACGACCTATTTTCACTACGGTAAAATAGGTCATTGAAAGAGGAATTGCAAGGCTTACCTTGCAATCATAAAGTCTGGTGCAAATAATGCACCAAAAGGTATGTATGAGATACATACTATATTATCATTAAATTCTTTCATTTTAAATTCTTGGGTATTAGATATTGATTGTGGTTTCCATATCTGCAAATCTTTGCAGGGGCTATAGAAAATTAAGAGTTTGAAGAAAGATGACTTCGAGCTCTATGGCACTGGAGGAGAGTCTATCCAAGCAGAAGCTGTAGGGACAAATATATTGAAGTTACCTTATGAGAAGATCTTAGAGCTTACAAATTATTATTATATGCCTAAGATCATTAGAAATATTATATCTATACCCTTGTTATTAAAATAAGGTTATAGTCTTAATGTAACGAGCGAAGGTTGCTCAATCAAATATTCTAATGAAAATATTTGTTTTGGCATATTTAGCAATGGTTTGTTGACTCTATGTTTGGATGACAATATATTTCATATTGATGAAAATAGAAAATGTAAGAGAGATGACATAAATAATACTTTACTTTGGCATTGTCGATTAGGTCATATTAGTGAGGCTAGGATTAACAAGTTATACAAAGAAAAGTTCTTTGATCCTTTTGATTATGAATCATTGGAAACTTGTGAATCATGCCTCATGGGTAAAATGACCAAGATTCCATTTAGTGGACATGGAGAAAGGACAAATGAGTTATTAGGACTTGTACATACGGATGTATGTGGTCCTATGACAACTCAAGCCAGAGGAGGATACTCTTATTTTATAATGTTCACTGATGATTTATCTAGGTTTGGATATATGTATCTTATGAAACACAAATCAGAAGCCTTTGATAAATTTAAAGAGTATCAAAGTATGGTCGAAAAACAAACTGGACAATGTATAAAAATCCTTCGATCTGATCGGAGAGGAGAATACTTATCTAGTGAGTTTCTAGACTATCTTAAAGTTAAAGAGATTCTCTCTAAATGGACACCTCCTTATACACCATAATTAAATGGTGTAGCTGAAAGAAAAAATCATACCTTATTAGATATGGTACGGTCCATGATGTGCTTCACTGAATTACCTATTTCCTTTTAGGGTCATGCTCTGGAGACTGCAATTTACATCTTGAATAGAGTTCCTTCTAAATCTGTATCTAGTACTCCATATGACATATGGAGAAGTAAGAAATCTAATCTTAAGTATCTTAAGATATGGGGTTGTCCAGCATATGTCAAAAAAAATTTTGGACATAAACTTGATGCTAGATCAGACAGATGTCTATTTATAGGATATCCTAGAAATAGTATAGGATATTTATTCTACCATCCTACTGAACAAAAGGTATTTATAAGTAGGCATGCCACTTTCATGGAAAAAGAATTTATCCTAGAAAAGGGACAGTGGTAGAAATATTGAACTTAGTGAAGTTCAAGAAAAATAAATAGAAATTTCTCAACCATATAATCACATAAAAGAACCAGAACACATAACTCCTATCCATAGGTCTAAAAGAGTACGAAATACACCTGTGAGGTATGGTTTCATTATTGAGAACAATGAAGCCCAAGTCATTGAGAATGACGAACCTCTGACCTATACGGAAGCAGTCAAAAGTAAAGACTCTTACAAATGGCTGGCTGCCATGCAATCCGAAATAGAATCCATGCACACCAACAAAGTATGGACTTTGGTGGATGCACCAGAGGATATAAATCCTATTGGATGCAAATGGATTTTTAAGAAAAAGATTGGAGCTGATGGTCAAATTGAAACCTATAAGGCCAGATTGGTGGCTAAGGGTTTTAGGCAAAAATAGGAGGATTGATTATGATGAAATATTTTTACCTATTGCCATGCTCAAATCTATTCAAATTAAGCTTGCTATAGCAGCATACCTTGACTATGAAATATGGCAAATGGATGTAAAGACTGCCTTCCTTAATGGTTTCCTTGAGGAGGAGGTCTATATGTCAAAGCCAGAAGGATTTGAGTCAAATAAGAGACCAAATCAGGTATGCAAGCTTAAGAGATCCATTTATGGATTAAAGCAAGCATCAAGGAGTTGGAACATCCATTTTGATGAAATAGTAAAAGAGTTTGGTTTTATCAAGAATGTTGATGAACCATGTGTGTACAAGAAAACTAGTGGGAGAACCATAGTCTTCTTGGTTCTGTATGTAGATGACATACTCCTCATTGAGAATGATATCCCAATGTTATAATCAATCAAATTATAGCTATCAAATAAGTTTTCCATGAAAGATTTGGGAGAAGCATCCTATATACTAGGAATAAAGATCTATAGAGATAGATCTAAGAGGATGCTAGGCTTGTCCCAATCAAGGTACATTGACTTAATACTGAAAAGATTCAGTATGGATGGGAGTAAAAGAGGTTATTTACCCATGAGTCAAGGCATACATCTCTCTAAAAAGATGTCTCCAAAGACACCTAAAGAGAGAAATAGAATGAGTTCTATTCCTTATGCTTCGGCTGTTGGATCAATAATGTATGCCATGTTATGTACAAGGCCTGATGTTGCTTATGCTTTAGGCATTGCAAGTAGATTTCAAGCTGATCTAGGAGAGGATCATTGAAAATCTGTGAAAAATATTCTTAAGTACTTGAGAAAGACTAAAGATATTTTTCTAGTATATGGTGGTTCTGATCTTAAATTAGAAGCATATTCTGATTCTAGTTTTCAATCAAACCCAGATGATAGTAAATCTATTTCAAAGTATGTCTTTACTCTGAACGGTGGAGCAGTAAGTTGGAAGAGTACTAAGCAGCCAACTGTAGCTGACTCAACCACTAAAGCAGAATACATAGCTGTAAGTGAAGTAGCCAAGAAAGCTGTCTGGATGAAGAAGTTTATTACTGAATTGGATGTTATTTCTAAAATTGAGAATCCAGTACCACTTTATTGTGATAATACTGGAGCTGTTGCTCAAGCAAAGGAACCAAGGTTTCATCATAAATCCAAACACATTATGAGACGCTTCCATCTCGTTCAAAAAATTATTGAAAGACAAGATGTAGTCATAGAATGAGTGGACACAAAGAATAACATAGCAAACCCATTCACTAAGGCTTTACCACTGCAACTGTTTGATCACCTCCTTGATTGTATGGGATTAAAATATAAGGGCGATTGGCTTTAGTGCAAGTGCGAGATTGAAAGGAATATGCCCTCAAGCCAATTAATTTTTTGGGCTGTTCTTTTTCCTCCAAACTGATGTAATGGCATTTTTAATAAATAAATAAAGGCATTTAGTTCATCATATGCAATATCTTATTATTTATTTAAGATTATGATGAATCCTATAAATTAGGACTATGATTTTAGGATTATGATGAGATCATACCAGTGATATCTAAAATCTTAAAATTTAAATATTCCTAGTCGATGGGACATTGAGTTAGGGATCAATATTTTACAGTAAGACTAGCATATTCTTTGTATGCTCGATTGAGAGGGTGATTGATCTCATAATAACTTGTGTATGACACTAATACAAGAATGTGGATGTTCATTAGAGAATGAATTCACTGAATTGATCCAAATCAAGAATATCTAATGGACTCTTATCTACATGTCAATAGATGGTTCTCATAGTGGAATTTGTGCATGTAATCCTTTGACCTGAAACTACCATAGAATCTTATATATGTAAATCCATATTTTGGTTCATACTCATTCATGACTCAGTTATGTACGGGATGATCTGGATATGGTAGATTATATATATGAAGGTTGTGAGTAGGTTAACATGGAATCGATCTCTACTGGTACGGAGAAAGAGCATCCTACCTGCTTCAAATAAATGATGATTCAGGAAGACTTTGATCAAAGCATGATGAAAATTAAAAATGATTTCTAATATTTTATTAAATAAATCATCATCATATGATTGAAAGAGAAATGAATATGATATTGGGATTGACATATTTCCATACCCAGAGTCATATTTAGGATACAGGGAGATCGAAGGATCTAGTTGCATGGTAATTTTCACTGAAGGGTATTTTTGGTATTTTCATCAAAATTTCTCATCTTTTGGAAAGTCATGATACATTGCCAGACATCAATCATGTCTTGTGGGTTCAATCAAATTAAAATTTTAATTTGATCATTAAATTAGAAAGTGTTCTAAATTAAGTCAAATTGGGTTGGCTAGTTTTGATCTAAATCGGTTTGGTTGAGTTCTAACCAGATTAGGTCAAATCACACCCAGACTCACTGCTAGTTAGATGTGGAACCCTATGAGTCACACACAAAGAGAGCTGATTAAGGATTTAAATTGGATTAGACCATGTTTGCAAGATGAACATGCTAGCACATGTAGCAAACCCTAGCACCTAGTTTCGAATTGGATTCGAATTGGCTTCCAATTTGGGTTAATTTAGATCCGATTTGAGCCAAATAGGATTTGGTCTTGAATTGGATTAACCTAGACTGATTAAGCTTTAGTTGGAGTGCCACATACCTGAATCCCATGTACTAGAGAGTCTCTCTCTTGCGTGTGGGAAGTTTTCCATGCGCAAAGAATTTTTGGCGCATGGAATTTGTTGGCGCCTACCTTCTTTGATTTTTCCCATTTGTTATGTCACGTAAAAATTTTGAATAGGCTTGGACATCTGATATGAGGCCATAAAGAGTCCTTCTACAAGTTGAAAACTCCATTTTATTTTTAATTTTTGTCGCCCAGGATGTTTTGTTGCCAAAAACTCCTTGCCGCCCAAGACTCCATGCCGCCCACTCCTTCTTGATGCCTCTTGGACCAAGTCAAAGTCCCTTGGGACTTTGACTATTCAAAGATTATCTCCATGCCTTCTTGCTGAATGTGCATTCTTTTTTAGAGCCATTGGATGCCCCTTTTATTTGATCTAATGGATGAAATGGGTGGCGCCAATAATGAAATATTGCGACTCTTCGTAAATAACTTACGTAGAATTAGTCCAAGAGTCCTTCTGCTTTAAGGCAGCTCTTGGACTAAGTCTACATCTCGTTATTTGCTGATGAGGTGTGAGATTAGCTAAAGGGACATTAGATTTTTTTTAAAAGGGAGCGAGAAATTTAGTTGGCACCCCTACGTACATTATAAATAGGGGTGTGCACCAAGAGCTGTAGGTGTGAAAATTATCTTTCTTTCTTACAAGAGTTTCTTTTTGTCCAATTTTCTTTCTTTCCTTCTCTTGTCTAGATCTTGTCCTTATAAGAACAAAAAGTCATCTTAAGACTAAGAGATTTGGAAGGAAAATTAAGAAGACAAAAGAAAAAGAAAGATAGATAAGGAGAGGTAAGGAAGATGACATAAAGGCTAAAGAAGGTCTTGCCCTTTCAATTAAAGTTCTTATTATTAGAACTCTAATTATATAAATCAGAGGTGCTAGTATCTTGATCAAGTCTTTGTGTGGATCAATGCTGGAGGATGAACACGTGGGCACCTGGTGGAAACCCTGACGGACTGCTACAGGCAATCAGGGTCAATTTAGGGTTTAGCGATAAGAGGTATGTTCTAATACTTTCTTTTATATTACACATGCATCTTGTATGATTTAATTGCTAATAAGGTGGTCCTTAGGTTTGGGTTTAGTTTATATGATTTCATGTTTTTGCTTTGAAATCCATGCTTTCGTCCAGTACACCAATCCCATCAATGTTCTCCTTTAACAATCATTAAAGCTTGTCTCGACTGAGCCAAATATATTTGGACTCACTCAGGAACCTTTACCTGATTTGACTAGAGCTTGTTTTGGTCAAAAAAGGGTTGTCTTAATTTATGAGATAAATTTTAGACAACACCTGCCATTTTCGATCACCTACTAAATCTTATTTTCGGACATTGGTCAAATGTTGACCCCGGACACTTAGACAGCTGCCCATTTATCATGCACCCAAAGGAGAGTACCTGAAGACTTATCCTCCTGCTAAAATATAGACAGAAAGAGGGTGCATATCTAGGGAGGCGTGCACCCCATGAGGATAAAGCTGGAGTCCCATACAAATGGGACTCCAGGGTTGCTTCAGGGGATTAAACTGTGTGGCACCAAGTAGTCTTATTTGACCCAGTCTTGGTGCCACCTTAGGAGGGTTTTGAGGGTCTCTCATCTGATTAGATTAGATGATGTCATCCCATCAATCAAATTTAGATTTGATTGCACAATGGGTCATGATTGGCCAAGATGATGTGGCACTGCATGGTGCAGTAGGATCTTTATAAATCCTATCTACACTTAAAATTTAATATTTTCTACCTTTAGCCAATGCCACAAAGCCTCTCTCCCTCCTCCATGCCACCCTCTAGTCCTCTCTCTCCTCTCCATGCCCAAGAGCTTTTGGACATGAATAAGGTACGATCCAAGCAAGTAAAAGGCATCAGGAAAGGAAGAAGGTAGCACTACTGTAAGAGATAACAACTCTTTTTCAAAAGCAGTTTTGAAAACCTTCAAATCAGATCTAGATCTAATTTTTAGAGGATTGATTGAGAAGAAGAAGATCTCTAGATCCTGCTTGAGTGGATACTGGTAGAGGCCAGGCGCTTGCGTGGCTACATCCAGAACCTCAGGCAAACATCAAAATCATCATAGGTTAATTGGATTACCCAAAATAAAGGTATAATTAAATTAGATTTAATTTTTATTTTTTTTATTTTTATTATCAAATCAATAAGATCAGTTCTGAGGAGTCTCAGATCTAATTAGAATCTTAGAGAAAAAATTTTAAAATATTCTTTTTGATCCAATCAGATCTTAACGAATCTGATTCGGAAAACAAGGTTTTTCCCTTTAGTAGTGTCTGGGTTGGCTCTAACTGATTGGGCTCATAGGTTTCTTAGATCATTTCTCATCGGAGACTTTCTTCTCGAGTCTAATCTATCTTCTAATGCCACCATCTAGAACAAACTATTTTTCAAGGAAGATGGTGTGTCAACTCATAATCATACTATGATCTTCTGGGAGATAGAAATAATATCCTAATGACTCTTATGGATATTTAATAAATCGAGCTCTAAAGGATCTAAATTCTAATTTGTTCGCTTGTTGTCTCTTGATAAGAGCTGGACAATCCCAAATTCTAAAATGACTCAGACTTGGTTTCTTACCATGCCACATCTCATACGGTATGGTTGGAATGGTTTTAGAGGAAATCCTGTTGAGTAAATATATATCGGTCATCAAATTATGTCTCTAAAGAAACTCAAGGAGGTTTGTGAAAGTCATCATGGATCGAACCATACCTAATAGGATCTGGTTTCTCCATTCTAAAACTCTGTTGAGTTGAGGCATTCTAGGTGGAGTCCATTGAGAGACTATGCCATTATTCTTAAGATAGTCTAGAAATTTTTGACTAAGATATTTGCCTCCTCGATCTGATCAAAAATTCTTAATGGATTTTTCTATTTATTTTTCTACTTTGAGTCTGAATTCCTTGAATTTTTCAAAGGCTTCAGACTTATGTCGCATCAAATACATATACCCATACCGAGATAGATCATCTGTAAAGATGATGAAGTAGACATAATTGCCTCGGGCTAACACATCAAATGGGTTGCACACATCTATATGTACCAAGGCAAGTAGGTCTGTGTCCCTTTCACCATGTCCTACGAAAGGAAGCTTTGTCATTTTATCGTGAAGGCATGATTCATAAATTGAATATGACTCGAAAGTCAATGGACTCAATAGCCCAAATTTTTTCAATTTCTTAATCCTATCTTCAGCTATATGACTTAGGCTATGGTGCCAAAGATACCTATCATTTAGACTATCCCTAGGTCGCTTTGATCTTATGGCATTCATATTTTGCTCGATATTAAAAATAGAAACATCAATATGTAACTGATAGAGACCATTTATAAGAAAACCACTTATAATTTTATTTTTTTTTATAAAGAATATTACAATGGTCCTTAAAAAAACTAATTACATAGTCTTCTTGTGCTAAACATGAAATAGAAATCAAATTTTTGCTTGCTGTAGGCACATAAAAATAATCTCTAAGAACTAAATCTAATCCTGATGGTAGTCGAAGAGGATGAGTTCCTATGACCATAGTAGCAACTCTTGCTCCATTTTTGATGCATAGGATCATCTCACCATCTCTCAGTCTCCTACTATCCTCAAGATCTTACATAGAAGTGCACAAGTGAGCACTAAAACCAGAGTCAAGCACCCAACTGGATGTAGAAGAAATTATAAGGTTATATTCTATAACAAGCATACCTCCAGAAGGATCTATCTCCTTCTTGTTCTTTAGGCTGGCTAGGTAAAGAGAGTAGTTCCACTTCCAGTAGCCATCTGTGTTGCAATAGAAACACTTTTCCTTATCAGCGGCCTTTATCTTTGGCTCTACCTTCTTCTTCTGCCCACCTTCCACTTTTTACTTCTTTGCGATCTTCTTCTTCTTCTCAAAAGACTTTCTCTTGAAAGAAGTCTGCTCCATAGCCAGCACTGAGTTCTTTGAACCTTTCATAGAGAGCTCGGCAGTAACCAGCATGTTCATGAGTTCAGCCAGGTATTTTGAAGTTTATGCATATGATAGTTCATGATGAACTATCCATACGCATCAGTCAAAGATTGCAGAATTATATCAATCTGCAAATCTTGATCTAACTTGATACTGAGCTTCTCAAGCTTTTCTAAGTCCTTGATCATCATCAGATAATGATCTTGGACTGACTGTCCATCATGCATCTGAGCCTTAAAAGTCTCTTAGTGATTTGATATTTGGCTGCGCGATTCTATTCACCAAACAACTCTTGTAGGTGAGCCAATATTTGGTGACTAGTCTTAATATCTTCATGTTGGCGCTGGAGCTCATCAAACATCGAGCCCAATATGTAATACCTAGTTCTGTTATCTTCATCCATCTATTTTTTCAGAGATGCTCTCTGATCAGCGGGTGGACGTGCTGGTAAAGTGGGAGGATCCTATTCCAACATATAAGTCAACTTCTTAAAATTCAAAATAATTTTAAAATTCTGGAGCCAATCCTTGTAGTTGGGTTCGATCAGTCTATGGGTGCCCAGGATATGGGCTAGTAGATTGGACGCAGATATTTTTCTATAGAGAGTCAAAGTTTCTAGTTAGATTTTGTAATTAGACTTAACCAATTTATTTAGAGATTTTATTTTTTAATTAATTAGGCTCCCATTATTTATTCGAATCCCTACACTTTTTTGGCAGAGATGCAAAAATCTCCATAATTATAGATTTCTACTGGATGGTGCGGTCCCATCGACTGGTTCACCATCTTATCTAATAGTTATTGATGATAGGTCAATCGATGAGTGGATAATTCTTGTCCAATGATTCTCTAATTATAGTGCACCCAAACCTGGTCTCTAATTCATGATGCTCATCGTGCCTGGAATATTACTCCACTCCTTAGTTAAGTCAGACCTACCATTTGCATGAATTAGATTTTTGATTGGGTCTCTCATCATTTTCGAAATATTGAGCCCAACCCATCCTCCAACCCCTAGCATTCAATGCCTAATAGACATGATTGCATCTTCCCAATGCAACTGAACCACTATATCTAGCTGAGAACAATCAACTCCAGAAAGGGCCCACACATCTATAATGGTGGAAGATCTTAGACTTAATATTTTCTTTGGAAGATTTAATTAGGTCTCTTTAAACTTAACTTGACTTAGTTATAATAATTCTGACTAATCTAGTGGCATGGGTTGGCTCGAATTGTTAGCTACCTCAAATCAGAATTGGATCGACACAAATGGCTAGATAAGTAAGATCGGGGAAAGGGATATGCCATTAACTCTATAAGAATGCATTCATATTGAGTAGCTCCCAATTAAAAATTAGTTGATCGTACTTGCCAGACTTACCTTAAATACTAAATTATCAAATCAGAACCAATCGAATTAGCCTGCAATCTAGGCTCGAACCATAGAGCCAAATTAGGTCTTGACTTGATCGAGTCACATCTCAATGTGATTCGACCTTTATCTAGATTTAATCCTATTAGGTTGATCAATTTTAAGCTTTTTTTGATCCAATCTTACCAACTCTTGATTCGATTTGATCAACCACTTGACCTAATTAAGCTACCCAAGTTCGAATCCAATTTTATGAAGATGTCTTAGATCTAAAAATTCATAATTTTTAGATCTAATTAATTTTATAATTTTAATTTTTAATTAAGTTTGGATTCATGAACAAAATATGTATCAAAATTCTAGGGTTTTAGCATCTAGAATTTTGTAGAAAATAAGTTCTGATTTCTGATTAAGGACAAATGCACAACACCTCTACACATCATAAGAACACCTGATTGAATGGAAGGAGAGGATTTTTAAACCCTACTTTGTTCTTATGACTAGATGGGCAAGAAAAATGTCTTAATCAAAAATATATTTTTTAAAATAAAATAAGTTAAATCTAAATCATATATCATATATGCAATCAAAGATCTAACCTATACATGCCTTGCATACATCTCATGTATCATAACTCAATCAACCATGCATGCTTTCAGATATGATATATCACATATTAAATCTAAAAAATAAAATTTTAAATTTGATCACATCAAAATAAAACTATTCTAGATATTTTATAGAACTATTCTATAATTAGTCTAAGCATGCATCTTTCATATCTCATATGAATAAATTAAAAATTTAAAACTCTATTTTCTATTTTTTAGATATGCTTACAATAATTATAATATCAAAAAAATAGAAATAAGATAGATCTAAAATTATATTTAATTAAATTAATAACATGATTATACTAGACTACATATAGAACTATCCTATTACTAGTCTAGTCATGCATCTCATACATTATAGATTTAAATCATATAATTTTTAATTTTTTAATTTTAGATTTAATTACATCTAATGTGATATATGAAATATTTTAATATTATATCATAAATAAAAATTAAATTAAATCTAAAATAGATCTGAAGAACTGCTAACGCAGCTTTGACACCAGTTGAAGGAAAATCTAAATTTCCACCGTAGGATCGTTCAGATCTGATTAGATCTGAGATAGATTTTTCTACAAAAATTTTTATGATCTAATCAGATTTAAGAGTTCTCAAATATGATCAAGATGATATAATATTAAAAATTAAAAATAAAATTAAATCATATTTAATTTAAGTACCTGATTGGATAATCTAATTATCCTGCGATGATCTTGATCATTTCTAAGGTTCTGGAATGAGCTATGCATGCGCCTGGCCTCTATCGATATCCACTCAGGCAGGATCTAGACATCTTCTTCTCATGAATCTTTCTTCAAAAGATTAGATCTAAATTAGATCTGTAGATCCTTTAAAAATATCTTGAATGTTGCTTGCTCGTCTCACGAAGACCATCACATAGATGCTGAATCTTGTACCAAAATCCTTGGACCTTCTTCTCTGATTTGTGCCCAACCTTTGGTATGTAGAAGAGGGAGAGAGAGAGAGCATCAGAGGGGGCATGGGATATGATAGGGGTGACAGCAACTTGGGCATGAAATATTTTTCATACGATGATAGCACAATGGTGTGAGAAGGAGTTTAAAAACTTATATGCTATCTAGAGTTCCTCTTTGACCAAATAACCTATTATTTGATTAAAGGGATATCAGGAATTAATGTCCACATCAAATAACAGATCTCTATCTAGTTTTGATGCTAAAAATCCCTCTAGAAATTGGTGACAAGAGAAGATAAAGAAGAGTCCATTGCGCCTAGGACTCTTCCCTCAAGAGTTTGATCCAAATCAAACTCTATCAAAACCTTATCAAAGAACCACCAAAAATCATGAAATTTGGCACACCCAAATTATGACTCAAGCCCTATTACATAACCAAAAATGAAAGCAAAAAAATTTTCAAAGAATTTTTTAGAAGCATCTAATCAGGTGACCCTCAATTTTCTTAAATAGGTCAACTTTTGACCCTAGTCCAATCGCACTAGGAATGGATTTAATTTCTATAATTAATCTAACATAGAGTAATTCCAATCAGATAAAAATAAATTCATTCAAGATATAGGAATGGGTTAAATCAAATTTGACTCGATTGCGATGAATCAGAAAGATTACAAAAGAAGAAAGCCAGTCTCAATCGTGTGCTAGCATGATTACCTTGAACCTGATTGGATCTAATCCAAATCAATCGAACTGGGTTAGCTCAATTGATGACATCCAAATCCAAACCCTTATTTGTGTGATCTAATTAAGTTCAATTTTGTATGGTAATAAGACATGTCATGATCTCTATCATTTACATCATCAAAACACTTTTCGATGGACCAGAATTTTTTTGATTCATACAATTAGAATGATCAATCATCAAAATCATTCTAATTACTTCCAAAATCTACCAGTGACACCTAGTAGTATATGGTGGCAACCTATCAAAATTGAAAGCAAACCTCTCGGTGTAGCTACCTGTGTGATTGATTTCTTCTATCTTGAGCTCTGATAGGATTATGGTTAAGGTAAACTCGGCAAACCCAACATCCATCATATTAATTAATCATTTGATTCGAGTTTGATGTGAAACCCTAATAGAAACTCTTTCTATCATCTTCATACTGCCATGGCCATGGGCTTAAGAACTTAATCTTATGATTATCATAGGGCTACTCCTCATCTATCGAGGTAGATAGATCTCCTATTGGTGCAATCCAATTTCTATAATGAACATGCTATAGCCAACATACAACTCAAAATTTTAAATGGCTAGAAGATCGAGTAATGGTATAGTCAAACTATAACACCCTCAAGGTAAACTACCAATGCATCTCAGGTCAAAGAACTGTTAGATATATGTGCCCTAGAAGCTAGAATTGGCTGACACTTATAATACACTTCTAGGGGCAAAATTATAATTTTGACTAAAATTAATAAATGGGTTATTTTCTATCACATATGTGTATTTAGTGTCTGTGATATATCCTTTGAGTTAATGGTAATGATAATTCATATTTTCAAGAGTTGAAAATTTAAGACATGAATAATCATTGTTAACTCATAAATTGCTCCCGACCATAGGATCATCATGAGGATGGTGATTGATCCGGAAGGTTGGTGTACAATCGCTTCTCTTTAGTAGATGAGTCTTAAGTCTATGGTGTGGAGACACCGGAGCGAGAGTACAGGTACTCGTTAGAGAACGAGGGCACTGAGCGTGACCACCTCGAGTAGTCATTAGGGAGTCTACCTTCTCATCGATGACTGACTCGATGCTGTAGTAGTGTGTCTGGTTCTTTGACCTGAGGTGCATCGACAGTTCACCTTGAGGGTGTTATAGTTTGACTACACCATTACTAGGTCTCCTAGCCATATGGAACCCTGAGGTGTATGTTGGCTATAGCATGTTCATTGTAGGAACTGGATGGCATCAAGATGGAATCTATCTACCTCGGTGGTAGAGGAGCAGCCCTATGATAATCATGAGAATCAAGTCCAGAAGCCCATGGCCATGGCAAGAGTGAAATAATAGAAAGAGTTTCTATTTAGATTTTCACATTGGACTCGAATCGAATGATTACATCATATGACAGAGACTAGGGTTTGACGAGTTCACCTAAACCCTAATCTGATCGGGGCTCAAGATAGAAGAACTGAATCACACAGGTAGCTGCACCAAGAGGTTCGCATTCAGCTCTGATGGGTTGCCACCATATACTGCTAGGTGTCACTGGTGGATTTTGGGAGCAATTAGAATGATTTAGATGATCGATCATTCTAGCTGTTCGAATCAGAAGAGTTCTGATCCATCGAAAGGAGTTTCGATGATGTCGATGATAGAGATCATGACATATCCCATTACCATACAGAACTAAACCTAACTGGGTCACACAAACAAGGGTTTGAATCTGGTGATCATCAATTGAACTGATCTAGTTCAATTGATCTGAATGAGATTCAATTAGGTTCAAGGAAATCGTGCTAGCACTCGATTGAACCTAACGTTCTTCTTTTGCTATCATAAATAAGTTGTCCTGTCTGAGCCAAAGGAGTTTGTGCTCAATCAGAGGCCTTCATATGGTCTGACTGGAGGTTGTCCAAGTCAGAATAGGTTGTCTTATTTTATAAGACATTACCTGCCATTTTTGGTCACCTGCCATTTCTTGTTCTTTGACTTTGGTCAAAAGTCTACCTTTGACTGGTCAAACGTTGACCATTGACACTTTGACTTTTGACCACATGTCATGCACCTATTGGAGAGCTGGTGGGGGCCTGTCCCCCTATCAGAACCTGGCAAGGAAGAAGGGCGCACGCCACCCTAGGCGTGTGCCCAAGTTGGAGGCGCCTAGGAGTCCTTGTTGGACAAGGACTCCATCTCCTTTTTGGATTCCAATTAGAGTTCTTCTAAGAACCAACTTTGACTGGTCTTAGGCGCCCTCTAAGTAGGAATCCAGGGGTCTCTATTCCCACCAATCAGATTTAGATCTGATTTCACAAAGGGTTGTGATTGGTTGGGAAGAAGAGGAGTTGGATCATAGCTAGTCTATAAATAAGACCCTATATCCAACTCAGATTAAAAAAAAGAGATATGATGAGATCATAGTTTCCCCATGCCCCAAGGCTGCCTCTCCCCTCCCTCTCCATGCCAAACCACCTTCTCCCCTTGCTCTCCACATCCAAAAGGAGTTTTGGACCTTGGTTGGTGCGATTCAGATCAAAGAAAGGCGATCAAAAGTAAGAAGGCTGCGCTGCTGCAAAGGACGACTGCTCATCTTCAAAAAGAGTTTTGAAGATCCTCCAGATCAGATCCAGATCTAATTTTTGGAGGCATGATAGAGAAGAAGAGGATCTCCAGATCCAACCTGAGTGGATACCGGTAGAGGCCAGGCGCTTGCGTGGCTAAGATCCAGAACCTTCCGCTGCAAACAGGATCATCAACAGGGTAATAGGATTACCCAGATCAGGTAAATTAAATTTGATTTAATTTATCTTTTAATTTTATTTTATTAAAATAATAAGAATCAGATCTGAAACATATCAAGATCTGATTGGGATCAAGAGAAAAATTTTTGAAATATATCTCTTGATCTGATCAGATCTGAACGAACCTGGACCAGGAAAATCAGGATTTCCCTTCAACTGGTATCAGAGCCATGGTTCTAAAATTGTTTAGATCTGATTTTAAATTTATTTTAATTAGAAAATAAGTGATTTTAGATGTCACATGAGATGTGATCAGATCTAAAATTAGAAAAAATTAAAATTAAATAATTTGGATCTAAGATTAGAAGATATGCATGACTAGTTCTAGAATAGAATAGTTCTATAGAATAGTCTTGCATGTTTTTGATTTAATCTGATTAAATCATATTTTAGATCTTTTTATTTACTATTTTTTGATATTATAAGTGTTATAATAACATCTAAAAAATAGCAAATAAAATTATTTAATTTTTTAATATCATATGAGATATGATTGATGCATGTCTAGACTAGTTGTAGAATAGTTCTACATAATTATCTAGATTAGAATTTATTTTGATTAGATCAATTTAAATCTAATTTTTTAGATTATTATGAGATAATTTAGATCTGAAAATATGCATGATTTGATACATGAGATGTATGCAAAATATGCCATGATTAGATCTGATTTATATATGAGATATATGATATAGATCTGATACTGTTTTGTAGTATTGAATGTTCCTGATTAAGGCGTTCCTCTTGGCCGTCCGATCATAAGAACGAAGAAGGGTTTAAAGGCCCTCTCTTCCCATTCGATGGGGTGTTCTTATGATGTGTAGGGGTGCTGCGTGTTCGTCCTTAATCAGAAATCCAAAACTTACTTTCTGCAAAACCCTAGATCCTGAAACCCTAGGATTTATTGTGCATATTTTATTTATGAACCCTACTTAATTAAGAATTAAGTTTATGAAATATTAATTAGGTCTAAAATTGAGAATTTCAGATCTAAGACATATTCATAATACTGGGTTCGGGCTTGGGTAGCTCAATTAGGTCTAAGCGGTTGATCAAACCGAATCAAGAGTTGGTTAGATGGGATCAACAATGCTTAAATTGACCAGCCTAATAGGATTAAGTCTGGGTCAAGATCGAGTCACGATCAAGCAAGACCTAATTAGGCTCAGAGGTTAGAGTCTGGATTGTAGGCTAACCCAATTGGTTCTGACTCAAATAATTTGGTGTCTAAGGTAAGTTTGGCACAGACGACCGACTGGTTTTTAATTGGAAGCTACTCGACCTGAATGCATTCTTGTACGAGTTAATGGCATATTCCTTCCACCGGTCTCACTTACCTGGCCATATCTGTTGACACAGTTCTGATCTGAGGTGGTCAATAATCCGAGCTAACCCATGCCACTAGGTTAGTCATAATTGTTATGACTAAGCCAAGTCTAGTTTAATGAGACCTGAATCAATTCTCCCTAAGAAAAGATTAAGTCTGAGGTCTTCCACCATTGTAGATGTGCGGGCCCTTCCCGGGGTTGATTGTTCTCGGCTGGATACAGTGGCTCAGTTGCACCGGAAAGATGCAACCATGTCTATTAGGCATTGGATGCTATGGGCTGGAGGATGAGTTGGGCTCAATATTTCGGATACGGTGAGAGACTCAATTAGGAACCCAGTCTATGCAAATGGTGGGTCTGACTTAACTAAGGAGTGGATCAATATTTCCGGATACGGTGAGATTCATGAATTAGAGACCAAGTTTGGGTGCACCATGATTAGAGAATCATTGAACAAGAGTTGTTCACTCATTGGCTAACCCATCACCAATAACTGTTAGGTGAGGTGATGAGTCAGTTGGTGAGACCGCACCACCCACTAGAAATCATTAATCATGGAGATTTTCGCATCTCTACAGAGGGAGTGTAGGGATCCGAGAAAATAGTGGGAGCTAATTTATTTAAAAATAAAATTCCTAAATAAATTGGTCAAGTCATAATTACAGTATCTAACTAGAATCTTTGACTCTCTACAGGAAAAATGTCTGCGTCCAACCCATTAGCACGTATCCTGACACACATAGACTGACCGGACCCAATTATAAAGATTGGCTCAGGAACTACAAAATTATTTTGGGTTTCGAGAAGTTAACCCATGTTTTGGACCAGGACCCTCCCACCTTACCAGCCCGTCCATCCTGTTGAACAGAGAGCGTCTCTGGAAAAAATGGATTAGACGAAGATAATAAGGCCAGATATTACATGTTGGGCTCGATGTCTGATGAGCTCCAGCGCCAACATGAAGATATCGGGACTGCTCGCCAAATGTTGGCTCACCTGCAGGAGATGTTTGGTGAACAGAGTCGCGCAGCCAAATATCAAGTCACGAAATGACTTTTTAAGGCTAAGATGCGTGATGGGCAGTCAGTCCAAGATCACTGTCTGACAATGATCAAGGACATGGAAGAGCTTGAGAAGCTCGGTGTGAAGTTGGACTTGGACCTGCAGAACGATATTATTCTGCAATCCTTGACTGATGCATATGGGCAATTCATCATGAATTACCACATGCATAAACTTCAAGAATTCCTTGGCCGAATTAATGAATATGCTGGTTACCGCTGAGCTTTCTATGAAAGGTTCTAAAGGCTCAGTTCTTGCTATGGAAATGGACTTCTTCCAAAAGAAAGTCTTATGGAAAGAAAAAGAAGTCTGTGAAAAAGCAAAAGGTGGAAGGATCAAAGAAGAAGAAGGCAGAAGCCGAAGAAAAAGGTCGATGGCAAAGGAAAGTGTTTCCATTGCAACAGCGACGGCCATTGGAAGCGGAACTGTCCTACTTACCTGGCCACCCTGAAGAACAAGAAGGAAGGTCCTTCTGGAGGTATGCTCATTATTCGAGCAAAACGTGAATGCCAAAATGACCTAGGGATAGTCCAAACGATAGATATCTATGGCACCTGAGATTAGGTCATATAGCAGAAGATAGGATCAACAAATTGGAGAAAAATGGGCTATTGAGTCCATTGACTTTGAGTCATATCCAACTTGTGAATCTTGTCTTCAAGGCAAAATGACTAAACTCCCTTTTGTTGGACATGGGGAGAGGGCCACAGATCTCCTTGCCCTAGTACATACTACAGATGTGTGCGGCCCATTTGATGTGCCGGCTAGAGGCAATTTTGTCTACTTCATTACCTTTACCGATGATCTGTCTAGGTATGGGTATGTGTATCTTATGAGACACAAGTCTGAAGCCTTTGAAAAGTTCAAAGAATTCAGACATGAAGTAGAAAAACAAAACTGGAAAAACCCATTAAGGTTCTTCGATCAGATCGAGGAGGTGAATACCTTAGCCGGGAATTCCTAGACTATCTCAAGGAAAATGGCATAGTCTCTCAATGGACTCCACCAGGAACACCTCAACTCAACGGGGTTTCAGAATGGAGAAATCGGACTCTATTGGATATGGTTCGATCCATGATGAGCTTCACAGACCTCCCTGATTTTCCTTTGGGGACACTCATTGTTAACTTCAATTCTATCTACTGAATAGGGTTCCCTCTAAAACCGTTCCTACCACACCGTATGAGATATGGCACGGTAAGAAACCAAGTCTGAGTCATCTCAGAATTTGGGGTTGTCCGGCTCATGTCAAAAGACAACAAGCGGACAAGTTAGAGTTTAGGTCCATTCAGAGCTCGATTCATAGGATATCCTAAAGAGTCATTAGGATACTATTTCTACATTCCAGAAGACCACAATGTGATTGTGAGTCGACATGCCATCTTTCTTGAAAAATAGTTTATTCAAGATAGCGGCATTGGAAAATAGATTCAAGCTTGATGAGAAAGTCTCACAAGTGGAACGAGCTAAGGACCAATTGGAACCAAATCAGGTTGAGCCAATAAGAACACTACCTCCTCCACCTCGTAGATCGGAAAGAGTTTCCCGTCCCCCTGAAAGATACTTAGGTATTATTTCAGAGGATGTAGAGGAAATGTTCCTCGTAGGTAATGGTGCTCATGGTGATGATCCCAAAACCTACAACGAGGCGATATCAGATATCGACTCCGAGAAATGGCTAGAGGCAATGCAGTCAGAAATTGACTCGATGCACTCAAACCAAGTCTGGACCTTGGTAGATCCACCAGAAGGTATAGTACCTATTGGATGTAAATGGATCTTCAAGAGAAAGATTGGTGCAGATGGGAATGTGGAGACATTCAAGGCTAGACTGGTGGCAAAAGGTTATAGTCAACGCGAAGGCATTGACTATCAGGATACCTTTTCCCCAGTAGCTATGCTAAAATCCATCCGCACATTGCTTGCTGTTGCAGCCTATTTCGATTATGAAATATGGCAAATGGACGTGAAAACGGCATTCCTAAATGGATATCTTGAGGAAGATATCTATATGGAACAGCCGCTAGGTTTCACATCCAGTGATACTGATCACAAGGTTTGCAAGCTGCAAAGGTCCATATATGGACTTAAGCAAGCATCTCGGAGCTGGAACACTCGTTTCAATGATGTGATCAAAAAGTTTGGTTTCATCAAAAATGAAGAGGAACCATGTGTTTTCAAAAAGGTCAGTGGGAGCGCTGTTGTCTTCCTCGTATTGTACGTGGATGACATCCTCCTTATTGGGAATGATATTCCCATGTTGACATCAGTCAAGATGTGGTTGTCCAAGGAATTCTCCATGAAAGACCTAGGTGAAGCATCCTTTATTCTAGGAATTAAGGTCTATAGGGATAGACCGAATAGGATGCTAGGACTTTCACAGAAGATGTACATAGAGGAAGTACTAAAGAGGTTTAGTATGGAAAACTCTAAGAGGGGATTAATACCCTTCAGACATGGTATTCATCTTTCCAAGAAGATGTGCCCCAGCACACCTGAGGAAATAGAACGCATGAGCAAGATCCCTTATGCTTCTGCAATAGGGAGCCTCATGTATGCCATGCTATGTACACGACCTGATATAGCCCATGCTGTGAGTGTCACAAGCAGATATCAGTCAAATCCAGGTGAAGAACACTGGACTTCTGTGAAATGTATCCTTAAGTACTTGAGAAGAACTAAGGATATGATGTTGGTCTTTGGTAACGGAGAACTCCAAGTCCAGGGATACACAGACTCGGATTTCATGTCCGATATAGATGATCGAAAGTCGACATCTGGAAGTCTGTTTGTGTGCAATGGTGGAGCTGTCAGCTGGAAGAGTTCCAAGCAAACGGTGATAGCAGATTCCACCATGGAAGCAGAATATATCGCTGCATCAGAGGCTGCAAAGGAAGCATTCTGGTACAAGAAGTTTGCTGCAGAAATTGGAGTAATGCCATCAGATGCCATTCCTCTATACTGCGACAACAATGGCGCCATAGCCCTTGCTAAGGAGCCGAGGTCTCACCAGAAATCCAAGCATATTGAGCGGCGATACCACCTCATCCGCGATTACCTTGAAAAGGTTACGTCGAGGTCAAGAGAGTCAACTCCGCAGATAATGTGGCAGACCCACTTACAAAGCCGTTGGGCCAGCAGAAGATCGAAGCCCACCTTGAGAAGATGGGACTTAGACTTGTAGCCAATTGGCTTTAGGACAAGTGGGAGATTGTTAGATATATGTGCCCTAGAAGCCAGAATTGGCTGACACTTGTAATACACTTCTAGGGGCAAAATTATAATTTTGACTAAAATCAATAAATGGGTTATTTTCTATCACATATGTGTATTTAGTGTCTGTGATACATCCTTTGAGTTAATGGTAATGATAATTCATATTTTCAAGAGTTGAAAATTTAAGACATGAATAATCATTATTAACTCATAAATTGCTCCCGACCATAGGATCATCACGAGGATGGTGATTGATCCGGAAGGTTGGTGTACAATCGCTTCTCTTTAGTAGATGAGTCTTGAGTCTACGGTGTGGAGACACCGGAGCGAGAGTACAGGTACTCGTTAGAGAACGAGGGCACTGAGCGTGACCACCTCGAGTAGTCATTAGGGAGTCTACCTTCTCGTCAATGACTGACTCGATGCTGCAGTAGTGTGTCTGGTTCTTTGACCTGAGATGCATCGGCAGTTCACCTTGAGGGTGTTATAGTTTGACTACACCATTACTCGGTCTCCTAGCCATATGGAACCCTGAGGTGTATGTTGGCTATAGCATGTTCATTGTAGGAACTGGATTGCATCAAAGATGGAATCTATCTACCTCGGTGGTAGAGGAGCAGCCCTATGATAATCATGAGAATCAAGTCCAGAAGCCCATGGCCATGGCAGAGTGAAATAATAGAAAGAGTTTCTATTTAGATTTTCACATTGGACTCGAATCGAATGATTACATCATATGACAGAGACTAGGGTTTGACGAGTTCACCCTTAACCCTAATCTGATCGGGGCTCAAGATAGAAGAACTGAATCACACAGGTAGCTGCACCAAGAGGTTCGCATTCAGCTCTGATGGGTTGCCACCATATACTGCTAGGTGTCACTGGTGGATTTTGGGAGCAATTAGAATGATTTAGATGATCGATCATTCTAGCTGTTCGAATCAGAAGAGTTCTGATCCATCGAAAGGAGTTTCGATGATGTCGATGATAGAGATCATGACATATCCCATTACCATACAGAACTGAACCTAACTGGGTCACACAAACAAGGGTTTGAATCTGGTGATCATCAATTGAACTGATCTAGTTCAATTGATCTGAATGAGATTCAATTAGGTTCAAGGAAATCGTGCTAGCACTCGATTGAACCTAACGTTCTTCTTTTGCTATCATAAATAAGTTGTCCTGTCTGAGCCAAAGGAGTTTGTGCTCAATCAGAGGCCTTCATATGGTCTGACTGGAGGTTGTCCAAGTCAGAAATAGGTTGTCTTATTTTGTAAGACATTACCTGCCATTTTTGGTCACCTGCCATTTTCTTGTTCTTTGACTTTGGTCAAAAGTCTACCTTTGACTGGTCAAACGTTGACCATTGACACTTTGACTTTTGACCACATGTCATGCACCTATTGGAGAGCTGGTGGGGGCCTGTCCCCCTGCCAGAACCTGGCAAGGAGAAGGGCGCACGCCACCCTAGGCGTGTGCCCAAGTTGGAGGCGCCTAGGAGTCCTTGTTGGACAAGGACTCCATCTCCTTTTTGGATTCCAATTAGAGTTCTTCTAAGAACCAACTTTGACTGGTCTTAGGCGCCCTCTAAGGAGGAATCCAGGGGTCTCTATTCCCACCAATCAGATTTAGATCTGATTTCACAAAGGGTTGTGATTGGTTGGGAAGAAGAGGAGTTGGATCATAGCTAGTCTATAAATAAGACCCTGTATCCAACTCAGATTAAAAAAAAAGAGATATGATGAGATCATAGTTTCCCCATGCCCCAAGGCTGCCTCTCCCCTCCCTCTCCATGCCAAACCACCTTCTCCCCTTGCTCTCCACGTCCAAAAGGAGTTTTGGACCTTGGTTGGTGCGATTCAGATCAAAGAAAGGCGATCAAAAGTAAGAAGGCTGCGCTGCTGCAAAGGACGACTGCTCATCTTCAAAAAGAGTTTTGAAGATCCTCCAGATCAGATCCAGATCTGATTTTTGGAGGCAATAGAGAAGAAGAGAATCTCTAGATCCAACCCGAGTGGATACCGATAGAGGCCAGGCGCTTGCGTGGCTAAGATCCAGAACCTTCCGCTGCAAATAGGATCATCAACAGGGTAATAGGATTACCCAGATCAGGTAAATTATATTTGATTTAATTTATCTTTTAATTTTATTTTATTAAAATAGTAAGAATCAGATCTGAAATATATCAAGATCTGATTGGGATCAAGAGAAAAATTTTTGAAATATATCTCTTGATCTGATTAGATCTAAACGAACCTGGACAGAAAAATCAGGATTCCCTTCAAGAACTAGATACACTACTGCAGCATCGAGTCAGTCATCAATGAGAAGATAGACTTTCTTATGACTGCTCGAGGTGGTCATGTTCATTGCTCTCGTTCTCTAACGAGTACCCATACTCTCGTTCTGATGTCTCCATACCATAGACTTAAGACTCATCTATCATAAGAAAATGATCGTACACCAACCTTCTGGATCGATCACCATCCTCATGATGATCCTACGGTCGGAAGCAGTTTATGAGTTAATTATAAAAATTTATCTTAAATTTTTAACTCTTGAAAATATGAATTATCATTACCATTAACTCAAAGAATATATCATAGATATTTTAAATACAAACTATGATAGAAAATAATATTTTTATTAATTTATAGTTAAAATTATAAAAATTATCCTTAGAAGAGTATTACAAGTGTTTAGCCAATCTGACTTTTAGGGCATACATCTAACACTTAAGGCTTGGTCCAATAAGGTCTTAAGGTGGTTAACTCATGTATGGATCAGATTTTGATCCAGGAGATGAGAGCATGGAAGACATGGGTGTGCATAGGCTCGATTAGTGCTTTCATGTATTAGGTTAGTCTAAAGAAGTTTTTTAGCTAGAGTTTGGGTTTATTAGGGTTCATGTGGTATACAAGAAATCTTAGGATATATAAACTTAGGTATTGTAATCTTTACAAGAGAGTGGAATCAATATACAGCTTTTCTCCCTAACTCTTTTCTCTTTTTTCTCTCTGATTCCAATGTCAAGCCCTAGGTGTCGTCATCAACTTTTGCTCTTCTTCATATTTTTGGATTAACATGTAGGTTCATGTAAGAGATCTGATCTACAATTATGGTTTCAAGCAGTCGTAGGCATAACAATTGATATCAAAGCAGTACCGATTATTCCAACACTTGGTATCAGAGCCTGATTGAGCGTGAAGGAGAAAGAAGATCAAGCTTCAGCAGAGATCAGCAGCAAGGTTCAGATCTATAATTTTTTCTAGGTTTCATGTGGAAGGAAGTGATCTAAGGGCTACTATCCACCGTCCCTAATCAAGATAATTTTTAGATCTACTTGTTGGCTAATTTTTGATTCGATTTAATCATGAAGAATAGTGGATTGAAGATAAAATTTGAAAAGTTTGATGGAAAGGATAGTTTCATGATGTGGAAGGTTAGGATAGAGGATCTACTGATTCAGATGAGGCTAGATTTGGCCTTGGAGGATAGGTCGGAGGAGATGATAGACAAGGAGTGAAAGTCCATAGAAAAAAGGGCATGTGCCATGATTAGAGCTTGTCTGGCAGATGAGGTGCTGTATGGCATGTTAAAGAAGACACCCAAGGGTTTGTAATTAAGGTTACATTAGTTGTACATGGAGAAGAACATGTATAATAAGTTGGTGCTAAAGAAGCAACTGTATAGCCTTCGGATGTAGGAGGGTGAGGATGTTGTGGGACATATTCAACAATTCGATCGGATGAGCATGGACTTGCTCAACATTGGAGTGAAGCTCGAAGAGGAGGACAAGAGTTTATTGCTGCTATGTTCGCTATCCGAAAGCTTCGATCCGTTGGTAACTACGCTGCTGTATGGTAAGGAGACACTGGTGTATAAGGAGATCATATCTGTGCTAAGGTCCAACAAGTAGTGAAAATGGATGATGAAGAGGAAGATCTTCCAGGAGGATCTCATGGTGTTAGAGAGGCCCAGGCAAGAAAAGAAAAAGGGTTAGTAAAGGGGCAGTAAGGGATCCAAGAAGTGCTTTAAGTGTGGTGAAGTAGGGCACTTTAAGCGAGAATGTCCACTTTGGAAGAAGTGTAAGAGAGGAAAAAAATTAGATTTCATCATTTTAGTCACTAAATGTGAAGAGTCGGATGAGCTCTTGGTGGTTTCAGAGGAGCCTGTGGGATGCAGTATATTCAAAATAGTTTCGAAGGGATTCGTGGAGTGCGGAGGATTTGAAGGAGTAGCGACTGTATTTAAAGTGCAGCGGCTGGCTCAATAGTACAGCATTGAATGGTTAGCCTTAAGGGACTCAGTTTTAGAGTTAGCTTCTATGACATCAGGAGGACTTCAATTTTAGATGGAGCATCAGATAGAGGTGGCTTTACAAGTGGAGAGAGTTTTGACACTAGTTTGGAGTAGAGGAGTGTAGGAGGATCAATATCCTAGCACCAATGCTGGAGATGCATGGTTTCAAGTGGAGCAGCACGTGCAGAAGGATAGGCGAAGTTTTGAGAAAACCGTATCAGGGTATGCAGTGGGTGTCAGCATAGGATTGCTACAGATTCTCCATGAAAGTCCAAGACAAATGATGCAGCTGCAAAGTAGAAGGGTGTTTACAACTCCAAGGGTGGTGTATAGGTGCAAGCCAAAGTCTTCAGTGGTGGAGGCAGTCATCCCAAAAGCCTTAGAGGAATCTCAGTAGTTGAAGAAAGATGGTAGTGGTAAGGTGTGGGGAAGCAAGGTAAAGTAGTGGAGGTAGGGAGAAATAGATTGAGTGGTAGCAATCCCTCATTCCATTCTTCTTTCATTCTCAAGTAGCAAGGAGCTTAACAAATGGATAAACCCTAGAAGTCAGGGACTCCCTTACCTTCCCACCCATATTCTTTGCCTATTCTAACATCCCTTAGCATTAATCCAGCAGCGAAGGTAGAGCTCGATAGTCCAGTGGCCATTGATCTTGTCGATCCACTCGCTTCATGAAAATCTGGATATGCATGCCATAGAAGCCCCCTACTAATCTAATCGAAAGGGGGGGGGGTGAGAGGTAAAAGCTGTTGGTTGAAGGCACAGGTAATGAATAGGCTTGTTTTGGCATGCATACATGGGAGGAGGCACCAAAGGAGCTTAGCCTAGAATGTTTGGTTTGTTAAGTTAGGTAAAGAGACCAAATGCCTACACCTCACAAGTAGCTGTCAGGATGTGCATCGATAGTAGGATCATGCAGGAGAACATTGCCAAGTGTGTCAAGGCCTAGACGCACCAAAGTGGAGATTGTAGGATTTGGTGTGGTACTTTCAAGCCTTGGAAGGCTATAGGAGGAGCCAGGGTGTTGGCTCTAGGAGACTAGGATAGGTGCCAGTCCTAGGGCTAGGATAGGAGTTATCTTAAGGTGAAGGCAGCATGTATAGCCTTACACAGGCTCGAGGTTTAGGTATAAGGATCTTGAGGAACTTGGTAGGTACTCTGAAAACTTGGGACACAAGGTAAAGCAAAGGATCAAAGCCAGGAGAAGAATCAACCAAGATAAGGAGCTGACACACAGACAGGCTGGCTAGAATCGTGGTAGAGCCGACTCGGGCTAAGACTGAGTTGGCTCGGAGTGCAGTCGAGCTGGCTGTCTCAAGCAGATAGAAGATAGGGTTTGGAGGAGATATAGTTGAGCCAGCTCGGCTCCTGACAAAGCTAGCTCGATGGTGGTGAACAAAACTGGAGGAGGTTTTCTATTTAGGATCTTAAGGTCTGATCTAATGAGATCTTAAGGTGGTTAACTCATGTATGGGTCGGGTTTAGATCCAGGAGATGAGAAAATAGGAGATATGGGTGTACATGGGCTCGATGAGTGCTTTCATATATTGGGTTAGCCTTGAAAAGTTTTTTAGCTAGAGTTTGGGTTTATTAGGATTCATATGGTATAGCAGAAATCCTAGGATATATAAACCTAGATATTGTAATCTTTATAAGAGAGTGGAGTCAATATATTTCTTTTCTTTCTAACTCTCTTCTCTCTTTTTCTCTGGTTCCAATGCCAAGTCCTAGGTGCCACCATCAACTTTTGCTCTTCTTCATATTTCTAGATTAGCACCCAGGTTCGTGCAAGATATTAGATCTATGACTATGATTCCAAGCAGCCATTGGCATAACAATTGGTATTAAAATAGTACCGATTGTTCCAACAAGTGGGAGATCTGGTGCTTTGGTGAGCAGATGTTTCATAGCCCCAAAGCCAAGGAAAGCTCATCCCAAATCAGAAAGGTTAAGAGGTCATGAAAATTGTCCGATAGAAAACTTGTTATCTAAAGGAGCTTGGAGGGTCGATGTTCTTGCGATCTTGGAATTTGGAAAACCTACAGGTGTACTATCAATGACCATTTGAATAAATTTTTCTTACTCTTATTCTTATTGCGAATTTGTAATGACAGGAAGTGATCCAACTGAGCTTCATTCCTAAACAAAGTAGAAAACCTTCGACTGTTTAAAATAGGAGGTGAGGGGGAGAGGCCCTTTCAATGGCACTTTTATGCCCCAGCAACCTTGTTAGAAATAGGTGGAGAACCTCATCCTAACAATGGTAAAAGCCCATCATGTTAGGAATAGGAGGAGAACCTCATCCTAACATGAAAAAAAGGAGAGAGATTCTTTCAATAGCCCTTTTATATCCTGGCGACCGTATTAGGAATAGGAGGAAAACTTCATCCTAACAAGGATAAAAGCCCACTATTTTAGGAACAGGAGGAAAATCTTGTCCTAACATGAAGAAAAGGAGAAAGGTCCTTTCAATGATCCTTTTATGCCCCGACGATCTTATTAGAAATAGAAGGAGAATCTCATCCTAACAAGGATAAAAGCCCACCATATCAAGAATAGGAAGAGGATCTTGTCCTAACATGAAAAAAAGGAGAGGCCTTTTCAATGGCCTTTTTATGTCTCGACGATCTTGTTAAGAATAGGAGAACCTCGTCCTAATAAGGATAAAAGTCCACCATGTCAAGAATAGGAGGAGGATCTCATCCTAATATGGAAAAAGAGGTGAGGCCCTTTCAACGATCCTTTTATGCCTCAGTGATCTTATTAGAAAAAGGAGAAGAACCTCATCCTAATAAGGATAAAGAGGAGAGGCACTTTCAATGGCTCTTTTGTACCCCGATGGTCTTATTAGAAATAGGAGGAGAACCTCATCCTAAAAGGAATAAAAGCCCACCATGTCAGGAATAAGAGGAGAACCTCATCCTGACATGAAAAAAAAAGAGAGAGGCCCTTTCAACTGCCCTTTTGTGCCCCGACGATCTTGTTAAGAACAGAAGGAGAACCTCATCCTAATAAGGGTAAAAGCCAATCATGTCAAGAATAGGAGGAGGATCTCATCTTGATACGTCAAAAAGAGGGGAGGCCCTTTCAACGATCTTTTTTGTGCCCCAACAATCATGTCAGAAATAGAAGGAGGACCTCATTCTGACATGGGTAAAGGTCATCGATTATTTTTAAGACAGGAGATTGATTCTGTACAAATGAGGGCCGTGATCGACTACAATGAAAACTAGAGGGCCTCATCTCCTTGTAGATTAAAAGCTCTAAATTTTAGAAATGAAAAGCTAGCTATGGAGATAATGACTTCAGGTGCCAAGACAAGAATGTATTGACTTCTGACTAAGTTCAAAGTCCCTTGTTCATAAACAAGGAGGGCAAACATACAAGCCATGGAGCAGAAACAATCATTCCAAGATGACATCACAAAAAAAAAGGGGACCTAATAAGCATGAAATGGAGACAACACGTGGAAGTAACTAAAAGAAGTATCCTTTCATGATACTTAGAAAAGTTTATTACATGGGACATCAAGTCCGATTACAGAAAAAAAGAAGAAGATAAAATCCTATTAGAGTCGTACTTCCGACTACCAGCTCCAGACAATACCAAGGAGAGCTTCAGGTCGTTCACCTTCTCTTCGAGTTCTTACCTTGCCGCCAAGCTCTCTCTCAATAATTTTTCAAACATATGGGAGTCTTCTTCCACCTCTCTCAACCTCTTCCTCTGCATGGCCAATTCCACCTCAACATCTTTCATGGCATCCTTTTGATAAACCATCTAAATCTTTAGTTCTTGCAGCTCGGTCCTATCCTTATTATGTGCTACAAACAAGTTCTCCAAGGTGCTCCTTAAAGAAAAAACCTCTTCTGAATCTTTACTTGAGCTAGCCTGGGCTTTATCAGATAATCGCTATCGAAGTTGGGCGATCTCGTCATCAAACTTTCAATGCTTTCTTTGAACATTGGTGACTTGATCATACCAACCACATTATATTCATTATACGAGTCTTTGGCTATCTTTAATTGGCTTTGAAGTTGGAAAATCTCTTCGACCAATCCCAACCATATTCTTTCCGATTGGTAGACCACACTAAACTCCTTTCAAGTAGCTGAATCCTCTCCTTTGCTGCTTTCAGTTCAACCTCAAGAGAGCTAGCCTTGGCTGTCAAAATCCAAGACTTCTCGCTTGCGTGCTTCTTGACTTCCTCAAGCTCTTCATTTAGATGGTACTTCTTGGTATTATATTTTTTGAAGAGTTGCCTGGACGATTGATAAAAGCTATTAATTTCAATAGTGGCATCGGTGTAGTTCTTTTTTGATTTGTTAAGTTCATCTTCTATTTTTCCTAACTTCTTCTTGAGCTGATGAACTTCCTTCTTCAAATTTTTTATTTAAGCTCTCAAGGAGATACCCTGAGGAAGAGGATTAGCTTCAATAGAAAACTACACTTAATGTACGAAAGTATCACAACACAAATATCACTAAAGAAAAGGTTTTGCTTTCATTAATCAAAATGTTCTTTAAGTATAGGAAAGGAAAAACAATAAAAAGGAAGGTACAATAATAAGAGGTCTCAGACATCTGGAGGAGTAGCAGAGGAGTTTAGCATAGCCCTAGCTAATGTAGGTTCTTCAGCAATAGGAGGAGCAGATGAGATAGAAGATGCAGCAGAAGAAGGCTCGGTCGGCAAGAGATCGGCACCTATAGTTGATGGCCCTGCTTCATTATCAAAAGATTCCCCATCTAAGAAGCTAAGGTTAAGCTCGAAAAATTTATCAGTCATATTCTTTTGGTAGAGCTTGTACCCCAAGATTAAAGATAGTAGGGCAAACTCAACCTTTATGTTCTTCATCTCTGAAGAACACTTGAATTCTTCCACCACTTGAGCCCTCACCTCTTAAAGCTACCTTGAGACCTACTCCTTCATCTCAACAGCTTCAGCTTTGGCCTTCTCCCTCCTCTTAATTCTCAGGCTCAATTCCTCCTTTGCTTTTGCCAAGGCTTGCTCGGTATTTCATACCATCTCCTAAAGACCCCCGACCTCGGCCATTTTCTTCTTAAGGAGATGGTCAACCTCGGCTTTCTCATCAAGAAGGCGATTGGTCTCAGCTTGATTATCCTCTTGAGTCTTCACTGCCTCCAATCTCATATGATTCATTGCCCTAATATTAGTGATCAGTTGGTGACCCATCTATAAAAATAATAAAGTGAGTTATGCAAATGAAGAAGCTCATAGGCAAGTCAATCAAAAGAGAAAGATAAGGTAATTACTTCAAGGACCTAAGAGAGTCACAAGTATGCTGCTTATAGTCGGCATCGGTAATTTTGTCCACAACCTTAACCAAGGTGCACCCATCGATTAAATCCTTGATAATTTCTTGATTATGGAAGGGATTTTCTCTTAGATCCTTGTTAGAACCATTGGACTCACTGGAACGGGTATTGCGCTTGACCTTCGTAGAGCCCATCTTCGCCTTCTTCTTTTTCGCCCCCGTTTTCCTCTTAATGGGAGGCTCTGAAGTTTGCACTTCGATCGGAGGGCTTGAGGACGTTGGAGGTGTTGCAACCTCGGTGGTGGCAGCAACCTTGGTAACAGGTTGGTTTTGAGGGCATTAACAGCGCCAGCGGGCGCAGTGGAGATTTGGGCATTGACCTTTGCTCTTTTGGAAGGTTAACTGGGCACAGCACTCTTCCTTTTGTAGGCTCAGAGCCCCTTAGAGAGCTACTGAAGTTCACCCGCATCCATTTTTATAATAAGGAACAAATCACGATTCGAAGAAAGGATAATAGAGTAACTTATAAATTAAGAAATATACCTACCGGATAAAAAGGGCTCAAGTCTAGATTGAATAGAGTTTGATCATTTATGAGTTTGGACAGAAGGTAAGCTTGTAATTCTTAAGTTTGCTGATAGAATCGAGGTCAACCCAAGGATGGCTACCCAAGAGGGAGGATGAATTGGGTATTTAAAAGTTTAAACTCTAATTATGCTAAATTTTGAAGTTATGTTCTTGGTAAAAAAATACGATAAACAAGTATAGAATGAAAGCAATATAAATAACACAATGATCAACACAAACACCAAGCTTTTATAGTTGTTCGGTGCCAAACTCGACACCTACATCCACTCCTCAAGTAAATTACTTGAGAATTCAACTATAATCACTTAATTGATTATAGTTCAATTATTTTTCTTAAGCTCACAATCTAATCTAGTTGGTTTTGATCTAGGCTCACTAACTACAATCTTTATAATGATTATTTTTTTGGGCTAACAATCAATCTCGATTGGTTTTGACCTAGGCTCACCAATCAAATTTTTAGAATGTTCAACTCTAGGCTTAGACCAACTCCAAGTTTTTTACCCTAAGAAACTTGTAAACAAATAAGATACAATGATTAAAAAAGTTTAGAAAGAAAAACTTAATGAAGCTCAAAGAAGGAGTTTATGAATGAAAGGCTTGATTGCTCTTGCTCTTCTTCTTGAATGCTTGAGAGAAGTTAGTAAAGCTTTTCAATGGTTTTCTTTGACTTCTCTCACTTTGAGGATGATTGGAAGGACAAGATGATCTCAAGAAAATAATTTCTTCACTTTACTTAATGGCTCTCAATGAATGAATGGTGTAGGCTTGAAGGCTCTTGAATGTATATCCCAAAAGTTCTTCTTAAAGTTTTTAAATATCTTTTATATATTTCAAGATTTTTCCACCACTCAAAAATACCTGAGGAGGCCCTATTCAATGTCTTAGCCATTGGGAATGAAAATCTAGCCATTGGAAAAAGTTGGGATAGAAAAGTGCTGTTCTAGAAAAAACTAGCCATTACAGTGATTTAGTCGACTAAGTCCCCAGGATTCTCAATTTCAACCTTTTCTATGCTTTTTGTCTTCTGAGATATAGTTGACTTACTTCTTAAACTTAGTCGACTAAGTCTCCTGGGTATAGAATTTTCATTTTTCTATGTTTTCTGCTTTTGCTATTCTCTGATACATAGTTGACTAACTCTCAAAACTTAGTCGACTAAGTCTCCTAGGTCCTGAATTCTCATTTTTTATATTTTCTATATTTTGCTATCTTTTGATACTTAGTCGTCTAACTCCTAGCTTAGTCGAAATTAGTTCAAGGGTTAACAATCTTCCTTTTTGATGATGACAAAATTTTTTAAGTATACCATTCTTTCAAATTTCAACATAACTTTTATGTAATCAGTTTATATGCAACATATTTATTTATGTGATATTGAATTTCATATGCTCCCTCTAAATATAATCACTATGTTCAAATTAAGTTTTAATTTTTTTATTTACTCCCCCTTAATGTATGCTAATTGATTTTTGAGGTTTCAAAATACATCTTCCCATATTTGAATCAATTAAATACTTCAAATTAGTTGTTATATATTTAATTTTTAGATTACATTCATTCATTATTATCCTTCTCTCCCTTTTTGTCATTATCAAAAAGATAAATATTTACATTACACATCAAGAATATTAAGAGCATAGGACATTATACATTATACACAAGAGATAATCCAACACATATTGCACATGCAAATGAGGAAAATAGGAAACTTCATTCACATATATATTAAAATGTTTGATCCTAAACATAGAGCCAAATGGGCATACATCAAAAGATCAAAAGAAGTTTAAACCATAATAGATATCACATCAAATATAAAATAGGTTTTAAACTCAAGGGTATGCAACTATAAATAGCCTAATCTAAGATAGGGTCAGGATGAGTTGAGGAGGATGGATCCACAGCTGCCTAAGGATGTTGCCTGGTAAGGGCATGCTCTACCAAAGCAGGAAGTCGATCAGATATCTCATTAACCACTTGGCATATAATATTGATAATATGATCTTCCTCAAGGTAGATAGAATGCACAGGTCGAATAGATAGACTTGCAGATCTCGGCACGAGCTCAGACACTGGCATGGGCTCCTCTTCATCATCAACTTTGGTCCACTGCCTATTTATCTTTTTGAAACCCATCCTCTTCAAGGAGTTTTCATCATACGTGTCAAAGTGCTTCATCTCCTTGAATGATTCACCCTCCATGTCTACACCGAACTCCTTGAATATGATAGCAAGAAATTTTTCATAGGGTAGAGCTGGTTTTGCTTTCATCCTTACTTCTTGCATTGTCTTCATCATCAGGGCAGGAAAATTGAATTTTTCTTTCTTCAAAATGGGATATAAGATCCTCACATCATTCCTTGTCACATAATCAAAATAGCCAATCTAGGGGATAAAAATCTTGCAGACCTTATGGTGTAAAAGATGATGCTCGGTACTCAAATGCTTAGCCAAAATCTCTTCAAAGTCCAAAGCATCATCTCTATTAAATAGTAGATGAAGTCCTTTTTGCTGATCATCAAACCTCTCAGTCCCTTCCACCAAAGTCTACAATAATTGCCCTAGGTTTTCTATTGTCAAATGTACCTTCACCCCTTTAACTTCAGTTTCTAGTGATTGTGAACTTATCCTTGCATTTTCATAAAACTCTCTCACTAGATTTGGGTAAGTAGGCAATTTCGATGAACACAAGTACTCCCACCATTAGAATTTGATGCACTCTCTAATCTCAAATGCTTGTTTCTCTAGAAAACCAAAATCTATCTTTCTTTCTATGGTCACTGCCCGTGAGAAAAATGGTATTATCTTTAAGAAAGAGGGTATGACTTGAGATAGGGGTTAAACGGGATTAGAGAACAGAGTGGAGCATTGGGGCGGAGAGAATGGCAAAGTACCAGTAGCTTGAGCAGCCAAAGGAGGAAGAGAGGAAGGTGGAGACGCGACTTGGGAATAGAAATTGGACCGAATTGAGGTTGCTCAGTGGCATCTGAATAGTTCTTCATCCTCCGCTCATATGTCCGTTGTTCAAGAGACATGATCTTAGGATGAGTGCAACATTTCTTCTTCCTCGGCGCCATGGATCCAAATCCAAGTTCTTAGGGTTTTTAGGGCTTTGATTTGAGGTTTTTCGAAGAGAAAATGGATGCCCTAGGGTTCTAAGGTGGGACGGCTAAGAAGAGTGAACAGAAAAATACATAAGATCCTGTGGGTATTCTATTTTATAAATAGGATTTCCGACACTTAGTCGACTAAGTCTTAGTCGACTAAGATTTTAGACTTAGTTGGCTTAGTTTGGCACATTATTGAATGGTTAAAGTTTCAGTCCAATAGGTTTTGCAATGATACATGACTTTTCTAATGGAATTAATGCAAAGATGATTTAGGAGAAATTTATCACATTACAATAATCACTTTAACATACAATTATATTCAATAATTTTAACACAATGAATCAAATAGCCCTAATTGTTTTTTTATGGCACAAAACCTTTCTTCATTTAAGGGTTTAGTGAAAATATCTAAAATTTGATTTTTAGTTGATATAAACTCAAGAGTTATGTCATTATTTTGTAAATGGCCTCTAATGAAATGATGTCTAACCTCTATATATTTTGTTCTTGAGTGTAATATTGGATTCTTTGTTAAATTTATAGCACTAGTATTATCACATCGAATAGGAATATTGTTATAAGTGAAACCATAGTCCTCTACAACTAATGTTCTTTTATTTAACACTCTATAAGCTCTACTATTTGTTAAATAATCTAGAAAAATGCCTTCATCTGATTTTGCATCAAATTTACCTAATTTATCTTTATCATTTATCAAAATGAAACATCACATCCAAAAGCTTTAAAATATGAAACATTAGGTTTCTTTTCTTTGTAAAGCTCATATGGAGTTTTCTTCAAGATATGTCTAATTAATACTCTATTTAGTACATAACATGCAGTGTTAATAGCTTCCACCCAAAAATATTTTGGAAGGTTACTTTCACAAAGCATGGTCCGTGCCATTTTAATCAATGTTCTATTCTTTCTTTCCACTACCCCATTTTGTTGGAATGTCCTAGGGACAGAAAAGTTTTGGTTTATTCTATTCTTAGAACAAAAACTTTTAAAATTTTGATTTTCAAATTCTATGCCATGATCACCTCTTATGTGCAAAACATTGCATTCTTTTTCTTTTGTTATTTTGTTAAATAGCTCAACAAATATATCAAAAGCATTATCTTTAAGAGATAAAAATAAAATCCAAGTATATCTTGAAAAATCATCTATTGCAACAAAGCCATATCTTTTTTCTCCTAGACTAATAGTTGAAATTGGTCCAAATAAATTCATATGAAATAACTCTAGAGGTCTGGTTATTGAGATAATATTCTTGGATTTGAAAGATGATTTTATTTATTTTTCAAGTTGACATGCTTAGCAAATCTTGTTAGATGTGTGTCCTAGAAGCCAGATTGGCTATCAGTTATAGTACACTTCTAGGGATAATTTTATAATTTTGATTATAAATTAATAAATAGATTATCTTGTATCATAATGTGTATTTAAAAGTGTCTGTGATACATTCTTTGAGTTAATGATAATGATAATTCATATTTTCAAGAGTTAAAAGTTTAAAATATGAATTTTCATAATTAACTCATAAACTGCTTCTAACAGTAGGATCACCATGAGGATGGTGATCAATCCGAAAGATTGGTGTACGATCGCTTTTTGAGGATAGACGTGTCTTAAGTCTATGGTGTGGAGACACTAGAGTGAGAATATATATACTTGTTAAAGAACGAGGGCACTAAGCATGACCACCTCGAGTAGTCATAAGAAAGTGTACCTTCTCATCGATGACTGACTTGATGCTGTAGTGGTGTGTCTGATTCTTTGATCTGAGGTATATCGATAGTTCACCTTGAGGGTGTTATAATTTGACCACACCAAAACTCAAGTCTCCTAGCCATTTGGAATCTTGAGGTGTATGTTGGCTATAGCATGTTCATTGTAGGAATTGGATTGTACCAATACGAGATCTATCTACCTTGATGGATGAGGAGTAGCCCTATGATAATCATGAGATTGAGTTCATAAGCCCATGGCCATGGCAAAGTGAAGATGATAGAAAGACTTTCTATTAGGATTTCACATTGGACTCGAATTGAATGATTAATTTATATGACGGACATTGGGTTTGACGAGTTCACCTTAACCCTAATCCTATTTGCGCACAAGATAGAAGAACCCAATCACATAGATAACTGTACCAAGAGGTTCACTTTCAATTTTGATTGGTTGCCACCATATACTACTAGGTGTCACTGGTGGATTTTGGGAGCAATTAGGATGATTTTGATGATCAATCATTCTAATTGTGTGAATCAAAAAAGTCTTGATCCATTGAAAGGTGTTTCGATGATGTTGATGATGGAGATCGCGACATATCTCATTATCACATAGAATTGAACCTAACTAGATCATACAAACAAGGGTTTGGGTTTGGATGTCATCAATTGAGCTAAGCCAGTTTGATTGATTAGGATTAGATCCAATTATGTTCAAGGTAATCATGCTAGCACATGATTGAGCCTAACTTTCTCCTTCTGAAATCTTTCTGATTCATCACAATCAAGTAAAATTTGATTTAACTCATTTTTATATTTTGAATAAATTTATTTTGATCTGACTGAAATAAATCTGGATCAAATTAATTATAGAAATTAAATCCATTCATAGTCAAATTGGACTAGGGTCAAAAGTTGACCTATTTAAGAGAATTGAGGGTCACCTGATCAGATGCTTCTAAAAAATTCTTTAGAAGTTATTTTGACATAATTTTGGATATGTGATAGAGCATGAGTTATGTATTGGGTATACTAAATTTCATGGTTTTTGGAGGTGTGTAGACTGAGTTATGATAGAGTTTGATTTGGATCAAACTCTTAAGGGAAGAGTCCTAGGCATAGTGGACTCTTCCTTATCTATTCATGCCGACATCTTTTTGAATTATTTTTAGAAAAAAAAATAGATAAAATTTGGTGGTTTTTCATGGAGAATAAGTCCTAGAATCCTAATGATAAAATAAATAAGTTATTTCGATCAAAAGGGACTCTAAGTAGGCATTGGACATAAAATCTTTTCTCATGTCAAAGTGCATTTAACGCAAGAAATAATTTTCCATGCCCAAAGTCTGCCATCCCAAATATTCCACACCCCCTATATCCTTTCTCTTCTTCTCTTCTACAAGCCTAAAAGGTTAGGCATAAATCTAAGAAGAAGGTCTAAGATTTTTGGTACAATATTTAGGATCTATGCGATGGTGTTCGTATAACGGACGGGCTGCCTTCATAAATAGTTTTGAAGGTTCTTCGGATCAGGTCCAAATTTGATTTTTGGAGAAAAGGTTCGTGAGGAGAAGATGTTCAGATCCTCTCTGAGTGGATACTGATAGAGGCTAGGTGCGTGCGTGGCTCCTTCTAGAACCTTAGGAATCAATAGGATCATTGCAGGATAATTAGATTATCCAATTAGGTACTTTAAATTAAATCTAATTTAATTTTAATTTTTAATTTTTAATATTAGATTATCATGATTATATTTGATAACTCTTATATCTAATCAAATTTTTTAGAAATTTTTAAAAAAATCTTTCTTAGATCTGATCAAATCTGCACGATCCTACGGTGGAAAATAGTGTTTTTCCTTCAGCTGATATCAGAGCTGCGTTAGCAGTTCTTCAGATCTACCGTAGATCTAATTTTATTTTTATTTATGATATGATATTAAAAGATTTTAGATGTCACACTAAATATGATTAGATCTAAAATTAGAAAATTAAAAATTAAATAATTTAGATCTAATATGTATGAGATGCATGACTAGACTAGGTATAGAATGAATCTATGTGTAGTCTAGTATTATCATGTATTTAATTTGATTAAACTTGATTTTAGATTTATTTAATTTTTATTTTTTTGATGTTATAATTATTGTAATTATATGTAAAAAAATAGAAAATAAAATTTTTAATTTTTGATTTATTCATATGAGATATGAAAAATGAATGCTTAGACTAGTCATAGAATAGTTCTATAAGATGTCTAGAATAGTTTAAATTTTGATATGATCAAATTTTAAATTTTATTTTTTAAATTTAATATGTGATATTTCAGATCTGAAAGTATAAATATTGATGATACCTGAGATGTATGCAAGACATGTATTAGTTAGATCTTTTTATATGTGATATATGATCTAACTAGTTTTATAGTAAAAAATTATATTTCTAATTAAGAAGTTTTCCATGGCCATTCGGTTATAAGAATAAAGTAGGATTTAAAGGCCCTCTCCTTTCATTCAATGAGATGTTCTTATGGCATGCAGAGATGCTACGCGTTCGTCCTTAATCAAAAATTAAAATTTATTTTTCTACAAAATCCGAGATCCTGAAATCCTAGAATTTCTATTACATATTTTATTCATGAACCCAAAACTTAATTAAAAATTAAGATTATAAAATTAATTAGATCTAAAATTATGAATTTTTAGATCTATGATATATTCAAAAAATTGGATTCGAACTTGGGTAGCTTAATTAGGTCTAGCGGTTGATCAAACCGAATCAAGAGTTGATTAGGTGGGATCAAAGAAAGCTTAGATTTGACCAGCCTAATAGGATTAAGACTGGGTCAAGATCGAATCACATTGAGATGTGACTCGATCAACTCAAGACCTAATTTGGCTCCACAGTTCGAGCCTGGATTGTAGGCTAACCTAATTGATTCTGATTCGATAATTTGGTATCTAAGGTAAGCTTGGTAGATACAATTGACTAGTTTTTAATTGGAAGCTACTCGATCTGAATGCATTCTTGTCAAGTTAGTGGCATATCCCTTGCATCGATCTTACTTACCTGACCATTTGTATCGGTCTAGTTCTAATTTGAGGTGGCTAACAATTTGAGCCAACCCATGCCACTAGGTTAGTCATAATTATTATGAATAAGTTGTAAGCTCAGAAGTGGCACTCCCAAGTCTTGAAAACATGAGAAAATAGGTCATGAGAAAATGGAAGCGAGTCGGAAGAAAAATTAGTCTAAATAGTAAAGTTCAGAAATTGGATCGGCTCACTCTGAGACTGAGCCGATTCAGTTGGAAACTGGGTCGGCTCAATCCAGAATTTGGTCAGCTAGGTCTCAGAGAAAAATCTAGATAGAGATCAGTATTTTTGGGCTATTGGCATGACACACAACTTGGTTAGCTCAGTTTGGGACTAAGCCGACCCAGTCGTAGGTTAGTCGGCTCAATTTAAAACTAGGTCAGCTCAGTTTTCGTGGGTTATTATTTTGTGTACGTTGGTTATTTTGGTTTGGAGAATTTTTCTATGAGCTTGGGCTTGACCCTTTGTAAAGTATATATACTGAAAACTGATCAAGGTTGTAAGAGTGTTGAAAGATACTGAATAAAAGCTCTTTTCTCCCAAAAATCTCTTCATCTCTTCTTCTCTATTCTTTGATTTATTTGATCATACTTTTATAGAGATCTCTGAGAAGTACTTTCTTATTGCTTGGCTAATCATCGACAGCCACACCGATCCATATAGGAAGAGCGCATATTTCCAATATTTCATATCAGAGCAGTGTTGCATGGAAGAAAGGAAGACACCTAGGATTTACTACATCCAAGATCTGTTGCATTAAGTTTTATCCTAAAACTTTTAGTTTGCTTCATGGTTGTCTCTAGATTAAGGTGGAGATTATTTACACGGAGGAACGATGATACAAAAGTTTGGAAAGAGGATCTAGGGCTAGTTAGATCTTCTGTGAAGGGTACTTTTACTGGTGTGTGATCGTGAAGGGTGTTAGGGATCTGTTCTTTACTTGTTTGAAGTCATGGGATCAAGTGGATTCAAGATGAATTTTGAGAAGTTTGATGGCAAGAAAAACTTTACCCTATGGTAGCAAAGAGTAAAGGATTTGTTGGTTCAGTAGAGGATCTGAGGATTGGGAAGAGTCGGAGGAAATTGCTTTTAGCGCAATCCGGATGTGCTTGGTCGATTAGGTTTTGCCTAAGGTTTGCATAGAGACTATGACAAAGGGGCTCTAAGATAGATCGGAGAACACACACATGGTGAAGAACATAACGAACAAGCTATGGTTGAAGAAACAACTGTATAGTCTAAGGATGCCCGAAGGCGGAGATCTTGTTGCACATATCCAAAGGTTCAATCAGGTGTATTCTGAGGTGATGAGTTTGGATGAGAAGATTGATGAGGAGGATGGGGCATTGCTGCTATTATGTTTTCTCCTAGGTTCGTATGATGGTCTCATAATAATTCTAGTTTATGAAAAGGAGATCCTAAACTATGAAGAGATTATTGGTGTGCTCAGATCAAATGAGCAAAGGGAGAAGATCTACAAGGGAGACCCTAAGTCTAAGATCTTGGCTATGAACGAAAGATAGAAAAGATCAAAGGAGAAGACAAGAGAAAAATAAAAGGGCAGGTCAAATTCTCGAGATCAAAGAAAGATGACATTGAAATATTATAAATGTCATCAGCCTGGACACCTAAGGAGGGATTGTCTTCTTTTGAGATCAGAAAAAGAAAAGGCCAGCAAGGGAGATGATACAGCTTCTGTGAGCAGTGGAGAAGGCCTGCTAGTTATATTAGATGGATCCATAGAGAGAGATACTATATGGATATTAGATTCAGCATGCTCGCACCACTATACTTCTCATCGAAAGTGGTTTGCTACCTACCAGAAGGTCGATGGTGGAAGTGTCAGCCTTAGAGATGATCATCCCTATAAAGTAGCTAAAATTAGCTCTATCAGGGTGAGGATGTATGATGGGATTATTCATACATTATCAAATGTCAGGCATGTACTGGAGTTAAAAAAAAAAATTATTTCTTTGGGCTACTTGGAGGAGCAGGGTTATGCTTTTAGTAGCTAGGCTGGGAGTGGATATTTGAAAATTTTTAAGAGAGCTTTGGTGGTGATGAGAGGTAGAAGACTAAGCAACAATCTTTACAAAATAGAAGGCTCAGTGGTAAATGATAGTGCAGAGGTGCTAGTAGCGGCACAAAAGGAGCACATTTTATATCGACTGTGGCACTATTGGATGGATCATATGAGTGACCGTGGGCTCACAAAACTAAGCAGAAGAGGTATAATCCCAGCCCTGAAGAAAGAGGGCACAGATCTTTGTGAGCCATGTATCTTTGGCAAACAGTATAAGATGAAATTTGCCAGAAGTATGAAGCACAGTGAGGGAGTGCTAGATTTAGTGCACTCGGATGTGTGGGGACCAGCTCCTGTATCTACTAGAGGTGGAGCAAAATACTTTATTACTTTCATTGATGATTTCTTAAGGAAGGTATGGGTTTATCTGATTAGAGAAAAATTAGAGGTGCTTGTCTGTTTAGAGCTTAGAGAGCTGAAGTAGGGAAGGAGTTAGGAAGATAGGTAAAGTGTCTGAGGTCGGATAATGGAGTGGACTATACTAGCCTGGAGTTCAGGAGGTATTGTGAGGAAAATGGGATCAAATGCCATTACACGGTGAGGATGACTCTCCAACAGAATGGTGTCGCGGAGTGGATGAACCGAATACTGATCGAGAAGGCATGGAGTTTGAGGCTACAGACATCATGTTAGATATATGTGCCTTAGAAGCCAGAATTGGCTGACACTTGTAATACACTTCTATGGGCAAAATTGTAATTTTGACTAAAATCAATAAATGGGTTATTTTCTTTCACATATGTGTATTTAGTGTCTGTGATACATCCTTTGAGTTAATGGTAATGATAATTCATATTTTCAAGAGTTGAAAATTTAAGACATGAATAATCATTATTAACTCATAAATTGCTCCTGACCATAGGATCATCACGAGGATGGTGATTGATCCGGAAGGTTGGTGTACAATCACTTCTCTTTAGTAGATGAGTCTTGAGTCTATGGTGTGGAGACACCGGAGCGAGAGTACAGGTACTCGTTAGAGAACGAGGGCACTGAGCGTGACCACCTCGAGTAGTCATTAGGGAGTCTACCTTCTCGTCAATGACTGACTCGATGCTGCAGTAGTGTGTCTGGTTCTTTGACCTGAGGATGCATCGGCAGTTCACCTTGAGGGTGTTATAGTTTGACTACACCATTACTCGGTCTCCTAGCCATATGGAACCCTGAGGTGTATGTTGGCTATGACATGTTCATTGTAGGAACTGGATTGCATCAAGATGGAATCTATCTACCTCGGTGGTAGAGGAGCAGCCCTATGATGATCATGAGAATCAAGTCCAGAAATCCATGGCCATGGTAGAGTGAAATAATAGAAAGAGTTTCTATTTAGATTTTCACATTGGACTCGAATCGAATGATTACATCATATGACAGAGACTAGGGTTTGACGAGTTCACCTTAACCCTAATCTGATCGGGGCTCAAGATAGAAGAACTTGAATCACACAGGTAGCTGCACCAAGAGGTTCGCATTCAGCTCTGATGGGTTGCCACCATATACTGCTAGGTGTCACTGGTGGATTTTGGGAGCAATTAGAATGATTTAGATGATGATCGATCATTCTAGCTGTTCGAATCAGAAGAGTTCTGATCCATCGAAAGGAGTTTCGATGATGTCGATGATAGAGATCATGACATATCCCATTACCATACAGAACTGAACCTAACTGGGTCACACAAACAAGGGTTTGAATCTGGTGATCATCAATTGAACTGATCTAGTTCAATTGATCTGAATGAGATTCAATTAGGTTCAAGGAAATCGTGCTAGCACTCGATTGAACCTAACGTTCTTCTTTTGCTATCATAAATAAGTTGTCCTGTCTGAGCCAAAGGAGTTTGTGCTCAATCAGAGGCCTTCATATGGTCTGACTGGAGGTTGTCCAAGTCAGAAAAGGTTGTCTTATTATGTAAGACATTACCTACCATTTTTGGTCACCTACCATTTCTTGTTCTTTGACTTTGGTCAAAAGTCTACCTTTGACTGGTCAAACGTTGACCATTGACACTTTGACTTTTGACCACATGTCATGCACCTATTGGAGAGCTGGTGGGGGCCTGTCCCCCTGCCAGAACCTGGCAAGGAGAAGGGCGCACGCCACCCTAGGCGTGTGCCCAAGTTGGAGGCGCCTAGGAGTCCTTGTTGGACAAGGACTCCATCTCCTTTTTGGATTCCAATTAGAGTTCTTCTAAGAACCAACTTTGACTGGTCTTAGGCACCCTCTAAGGAGGAATCCAGGGGACTCTATTCCCACCAATCAGATTTAGATCTGATTTCACAAAGGGTTGTGATTGGTTGGGAAGAAGAGGAGTTGGATCACAGCTTAGTCTATAAATAAGACCCTGCGCCCAACTCAGATTTAAGATTCAATTTGAGAAACCCCATGCCCCAAGGCTGCCTCTCCCCTCCTTCTCCATGCCAAAGTCTCTTCTCCCTTGCTCTCCACGTCCAAAAGGAGTTTTGGACCTTGGTTGGTGCGATTCAGATCAAAGAAAGGCGATCAAAAGCTAAGAAGGCTGCGCTGCTGCAAAGGACGACTGCTGATCTTCAAAAAGAGTTTTGAAGATCCTCCAGATCAGATCCAGATCTAATTTTTGGAGGTGTGATAGAGAAGAAGAGGATCTCCAGATCCAACCCTGAGTGGATACCGGTAGAGGCCAGGCGCTTGCGTGGCTAGATCCAGAACCTTCCGCTGCAAACAGGATCATCAACAGGGTAATAGGATTACCCAATCAGGTAAATTAAATTTGATTTAATTTATCTAATTTTATTTTATTTTATTTATTAAAATAATAAGAATTCAGATCTAAAAACATATCAAGATCTGATTAGATCAAGAGAAAAATTTTTGAAATATATCTCTTGATCTGATCAGATCTGAACGAACCTGGACCGGGAAAAATCAGGATTTTCCTTCAACTGGTATCAGAGCCAATGGTTCTAAAATTATTTAGATCTAATTTTAAATTTATTTTAATTAGAAAATAAGTGATTTTAGATGTCACATGAGATGTGATCAGATCTGAAATCAGAAAAAATTAAAATTAAATGATTTGGATCTAAGATTAGAAAGATATGCATGACTAGTTCTAAGAATAGAATAGTTCTATAGAATAGTCTTGCATGTTTTTGATTTAATTTGATTAAATCATATTTTAGATCTATTTATTTACTATTTTTTGATATTATAAGTATTATAATAACATCTAAAAAATAGCAAATAAAAATTATTTAATTTTAAATATCATATGAGATATGATTGATGCATGTCTAGACTAGTTGTAGAATAGTTCTACATAATTGTCTAGATTAGAATTTATTTTGATTAGATCAATTTAAATCTAATTTTTTAGATTATTATGAGATAATTTAGATCTGAAAATATGCATGATTCGATACATGAGATGTATGCAAAATATGCCATGATTAGATCTAATTTGTATATGAGATATATGATATAGATCTAAAACTGTTTTGTAGTATTGCATGTTCCTGATTAAGGCGTTCCTCTTGGCCGTCCGGTCATAAGAATGAAGAAGGGTTTAAAGGCCCTCTCTTCCCATTCGATGGGGTGTTCTTATGATGTGTAGGGGTGCTGCGTGTTCGTCCTTAATCAGAAACCCAAAACTTACTTTCTGCAAAACCCTAGATCCTGAAACCCTAGGATTTATTGTGCATATTTTGTTTATGAACCCTACTTAATTAAGAATTAAGATTATGGAAATATTAATTAGGTCTAAAATTGAGAATTTTAGATCTAAGACATATTCATAATACTGGGTTCGGGCTTGGGTAGCTCAATTAGGTCTAAGCGGTTGATCAAACCGAATCAAGAGTTGGTTAGATGGGATCAACAATGCTTAAATTGACCAGCCTAATAGGATTAAGTCTGGGTCAAGATCGAGTCACGATCAAGCAAGACCTAATTAGGCTCAGAGGTTAGAGTCTGGATTGTAGGCTAACCCAATTGGTTCTGGACTCAACAATTTGGTGTCTAAGGTAAGTTTGGCACATACGACCGACTGGTTTTTAATTGGAAGCTACTCGACCTGAATGCATTCTTGTACGAGTTAATGGCATATTCCTTCCACCGGTCTCACTTACCTGGCCATATCTGTTGACACAGTTCTGATCTGAGGTGGTCAATAATCCGAGCTAACCCATGCCACTAGGTTAGTCATAATTGTTATGACTAATGCCAAGTCTAGTTTAATGAGACCTGAATCAATTCTCCCTAAGAAAAGATTAAGTCTGAGGTCTTCCACCATTGTAGATGTGCGGGCCCTTCCCGGGGTTGATTGTTCTCGGCTGGATACAGTGGCTCAGTTGCACCGGGAAGATGCAACCATGTCTATTAGGCATTGGATGCTATGGGCTGGAGGATGAGTTGGGCTCAATATTTCGGATACGGTGAGAGACTCAATTAGGAACCCAGTCTATGCAAATGGTGGGTCTGACTTAACTAAGGAGTGGATCAATATTTCCGGATACGGTGAGATTCATGAATTAGAGACCAAGTTTGGGTGCACCATGATTAGAGAATCATTGAACAAGAGTTGTTCACTCATTGGCTAACCCATCACCAATAACTGTTAGGTGAGGTGATGAGTCAGTTGGTGAGACCGCACCACCCACTAGAAATCATTAATCATGGAGATTTTTCGCATCTCTACAGAGGGAGTGTAGGGATCCGAGAAAATAGTGGGAGCTAATTTGTTTAAAAATAAAATTCCCTAAATAAATTGGTCAAGTCAATAATTACAGTATCTAACTAGAATCTTTGACTCTCTACAGGAAAAATGTCTGCGTCCAACCCATTGGCACGTATCCTGACACACATAGACTGACCTGGACCCAATTATAAAGATTGGCTCAGGAACTACAAAAAATATTTTGGGGTTCGAGAAGTTAACCCATGTTTGGACCAGGACCCTCCCACCTTACCAGCCCGTCCATCCTGTTGAACAGAGAGCGTCTCTGGAAAAATGGATAGACGAAGATAATAAGGCCAGATATTACATGTTGGGCTCGATGTCTGATGAGCTCCAGCGCCAACATGAAGATATCGGGACTGCTCGCCAAATGTTGGCTCACCTGCAGGAGATGTTTGGTGAACAGAGTCGCGCAGCCAAATATCAAGTCACGAAATGACTTTTTAAGGCTAAGATGCGTGATGGGCAGTCAGTCCAAGATCACTGTCTGACAATGATCAAGGACATGGAAGAGCTTGAGAAGCTCGGTGTGAAGTTAGACTTGGACCTGCAGAACGATATTATTCTGCAATCCTTGACTGATGCATATGGGCAATTCATCATGAATTACCACATGCATAAACTTCAAAATTCCTTGGCCGAATTAATGAATATGCTGGTTACCGCTGAGCTTTCTATGAAAGGTTCTAAAGGCTCAGTTCTTGCTATGGAACGGACTTCTTCCAAAAGAAAGTCTTATGGAAAGAAAAAGAAGTCTGTGAAAAAGCAAAAGGTGGAAGGATCAAAGAAGAAGAAGGCAGAAGCCGAAGAAAAAGGCCGATGTCAAAGGAAAGTGTTTCCATTGCAACAGCGACGGCCATTGGAAGCGGAACTGCCCTACTTACCTGGCCACCCTGAAGAACAAGAAGGAAGGTCCTTCTGGAGGTATGCTCGTTATTGAGTCTAACCTTACGGTTTCTTCTGCATCCAGTTGGGTGCTTGACTCTGGTTCTAGTGCTCATCTGTGCACTTCCTATGCAGGGTCTTGAGGATAGCAGGAGGCTGAGGGATGGAGACATGATCCTACGCATCGGTAATGGAGCAAGAGTTGCTGCAGTAGCCGTGGGAACATACCCTCTTCGATTACCATCTGGTTTAGACTTAGTTTTGAAAGACTGTTATTATGTGCCTGCAGCTAGCAGGAATTTGATTTCTGTTTCATGCTTAGCACAAGAAGGCTATGTGATTCACCTTCTTTAAGGACCATTGTAACATTCTTTATGAAAGAAATAAAATTGCAAATGGTTTCCTTATTAATGGTCTTTATCAGCTACATATTGATGTACCTGTTCTAACTATCGAGCAAAACGTGAATGCCAAACGACCTAGGGATAGTCCAAACGATAGATATCTATGGCACCTGAGATTAGGTCATATAGCAGAAGATAGGATCAACAAATTGGAGAAAAATGGGCTATTGAGTCCATTGACTTTCGAGTCATATCCAACTTGTGAATCTTGTCTTCAAGGCAAAATGACTAAACTCCCTTTTGTTGGACATGGGGAGAGGGCCACAGATCTCCTTGCCCTAGTACATACTGATGTGTGCGGCCCATTTGATGTGCCGGCTAGAGGCAATTTTGTCTACTTCATTACCTTTACCGATGATCTGTCTAGGTATGGGTATGTGTATCTTATGAGACACAAGTCTGAAGCTTTTGAAAAGTTCAAAGAATTCAGACATGAAGTAGAAAAACAAACTGGAAAAACCCATTAAGGTTCTTCGATCAGATCGAGGAGGTGAATACCTTAGCCGGGAATTCCTAGACTATCTCAAGGAAAATGGCATAGTCTCTCAATGGACTCCACCAGGAACACCTCAACTCAACGGGGTTTCAGAATGGAGAAATCGGACTCTATTGGATATGGTTCGATCCATGATGAGCTTCACAGACCTCCCTGATTTTCTTTGGGGACACTCATTGTTAACTTCAATTTATCTACTGAATAGGGTTCCCTCTAAAACCGTTCCTACCACACCGTATGAGATATGGCACGGTAAGAAACCAAGTCTGAGTCATCTCAGAATTTGGGGTTGTCCGGCTCATGTCAAAAGACAACAAGCGGACAAGTTAGAGTTTAGGTCCTTTCAGAGCTCGATTCATAGGATATCCTAAAGAGTCATTAGGATACTATTTCTACATTCCAGAAGACCACAATGTGATTGTGAGTCGACATGCCATCTTTCTTGAAAAATAGTTTATTCAAGATAGCGGCATTGGAAAGCAGATTCAAGCTTGATGAGAAAGTCTCACAAGCAGTACAACGAGCTAAGGACCAATTGGAACCAAATCAGGTTGAGCCAATAAGAACACTACCTCCTCCACCTCGTAGATCGGAAAGAGTTTTCCGTCCCCCTGAAAGATACTTAGGTATTATTTCAGAGGAATGTAGAGGAAATGTTCCTCGTAGGTAATGGTGCTCATGGTGATGATCCCAAAACCTACAACGAGGCGATATCAGATATCGACTCCGAGAAATGGCTAGAGGCAATGCAGTCAGAAATTGACTCGATGCACTCAAACCAAGTCTGGACCTTGGTAGATCCACCAGAAGGTATAGTACCTATTGGGTGTAAATGGATCTTCAAGAGAAAGATTGGTGCAGATGGGAATGTGGAGACATTCAAGGCTAGACTAGTGGCAAAAGGTTATAGTCAACGCGAAGGCATTGACTATCAGGATACCTTTTCCCCAGTGGCTATGCTAAAATCCATCCGCACATTGCTTGCCTGTTGCAGCCTATTTCGATTATGAAATATGGCAAATGGACGTGAAAACGGCATTCTTAAATGGATATCTTGAGGAAGATATCTATATGGAACAGCCGCTAGGTTTCACATCCAGTGATACTGATCACAAGGTTTGCAAGCTGCAAAGGTCCATATATGGACTTAAGCAAGCATCTCGGAGCTGGAACACTCGTTTCAATGATGTGATCAAAAAGTTTGGTTTCATCAAAAATGAAGAGGAACCATGTGTTTTCAAAAAGGGTCAGTGGGAGCGCTGTTGTCTTCCTCGTATTGTACGTGGATGACATCCTCCTTATTGGGAATGATATTCCCATGTTGACATCAGTCAAGATGTGGTTGTCCAAGGAATTCTCCATGAAAGACCTAGGTGAAGCATCCTTTATTCTAGGAATTAAGGTCTATAGGGATAGACCGAATAGGATGCTAGGACTTTCACAGAAGATGTACATAGAGGAAAGTACTAAAGAGGTTTAGTATGGAAAACTCTAAGAGGGGATTAATACCCTTCAGACATGGTATTCATCTTTCCAAGAAGATGTGCCCCAGCACACCTGAGGAAATAGAACGCATGAGCAAGATCCCTTATGCTTCTGCAATAGGGAGCCTCATGTATGCCATGCTATGTACACGACCTGATATAGCCCATGCTGTGAGTGTCACAAGCAGATATCAGTCAAATCCAGGTGAAGAACACTGGACTTCTGTGAAATGTATCCTTAAGTACTTGAGAAGAACTAAGGATATGATGTTGGTCTTTGGTAATGGAGAACTCCAAGTCCAGGGATACACAGACTCGGATTTCATGTCCGATATAGATGATCGAAAGTCGACATCTGGGAGTCTGTTTGTGTGCAATGGTGGTGCTGTCAGCTGGAAGAGTTCCAAGCAAACGGTGATAGCAGATTCCACCATGGAAGCAGAATATATCGCTGCATCAGAGGCTGCGAAGGAAGCATTCTGGTACAAGAAGTTTGCTGCAGAAATTGGAGTAATGCCATCAGATGCCATTCCTCTATACTGCGACAACAATGGCGCCATAGCCCTTGCTAAGGAGCCGAGGTCTCACCAGAAAATCCAAGCACATTGAGCGGCGATACCACCTCATCCGCGATTACCTCGAGAAGGGTTACGTCGAGGTCAAGAGAGTCAACTCCGCAGATAATGTGGCAGACCCACTTACAAAGCCGTTGGGCCAGCAGAAGATCGAAGCCCACCTTGAGAAGATGGGACTTAGACTTGTAGCCAATTGGCTTTAGGACAAGTGGGAGATTGTTAGATATATGTGCCCTAGAAGCCAGAATTGGCTGACACTTGTAATACACTTCTAGGGGCAAAATTATAATTTTGACTAAAAATCAATAAAATGGGTTATTTTCTATCACATATGTGTATTTAGTGTCTGTGATACATCCTTTGAGTTAATGGTAATGATAATTCATATTTTCAAGAGTTGAAAATTTAAGACATGAATAATCATTATTAACTCATAAAATTGCTCCCGACCATAGGATCATCACGAGGATGGTGATTGATCCGGAAGGTTGGTGTACAATCGCTTCTCTTTAGTAGATGAGTCTTGAGTCTACGGTGTGGAGACACCGGAGCGAGAGTACAGGTACTCGTTAGAGAACGAGGGCACTGAGCGTGACCACCTCGAGTAGTCATTAGGGAGTCTACCTTCTCGTCAATGACTGACTCGATGCTGCAGTAGTGTGTCTGGTTCTTTGACCTGAGATGCATCGGCAGTTCACCTTGAGGGTGTTATAGTTTGACTACACCATTACTCGGTCTCCTAGCCATATGGAACCCTGAGGTGTATGTTGGCTATAGCATGTTCATTGTAGGAACTGGATTGCATCAAGATGGAATCTATCTACCTCGGTGGTAGAGGAGCAGCCCTATGATGATCATGAGAATCAAGTCCAGAAATCCATGGCCATGGCAGAGTGAAATAATAGAAAGAGTTTCTATTTAGATTTTCACATTGGACTCGAATCGAATGATTACATCATATGACAGAGACTAGGGTTTGACGAGTTCACCTTAACCCTAATCTGATCGGGGCTCAAGATAGAAGAACTTAATCACACAGGTAGCTGCACCAAGAGGTTCGCATTCAGCTCTGATGGGTTGCCACCATATACTGCTAGGTGTCACTGGTGGATTTTGGGAGCAATTAGAATGATTTAGATGATCGATCATTCTAGCTGTTCGAATCAGAAGAGTTCTGATCCATCGAAAGGAGTTTCGATGATGTCGATGATAGAGATCATGACATATCCCATTACCATACAGAACTGAACCTAACTGGGTCACACAAACAAGGGTTTGAATCTGGTGATCATCAATTGAACTGATCTAGTTCAATTGATCTGAATGAGATTCAATTAGGTTCAAGGAAATCGTGCTAGCACTCGATTGAACCTAACGTTCTTCTTTTACTATCATAAATAAGTTGTCCTGACTGAGCCAAAGGAGTTTGTGCTCAATCAGAGGCCTTCATATGGTCTGACTGGAGGTTGTCCAAGTCAGAAAAGGTTGTCTTATTTTGTAAGACATTACCTGCCATTTTTGGTCACCTGCCATTTCTTGTTCTTTGACTTTGGTCAAAAGTCTACCTTTGACTGGTCAAACGTTGACCATTGACACTTTGACTTTTGACCACATGTCATGCACCTATTGGAGAGCTGGTGGGGGCCTGTCCCCCTGCCAGAACCTGGCAAGGAGAAGGGCGCACGCCACCCTAGGCGTGTGCCCAAGTTGGAGGCGCCTAGGAGTCCTTGTTGGACAAGGACTCCATCTCCTTTTTGGATTCCAATTAGAGTTCTTCTAAGAACCAACTTTGACTGGTCTTAGGCGCCCTCTAAGGAGGAATCCAGGGGACTCTATTCCCACCAATCAGATTTAGATCTGATTTCACAAAGGGTTGTGATTGGTTGGGAAGAAGAGGAGTTGGATCACAGCTAGTCTATAAATAAGACCCTGCGCCCAACTCAGATTAAGAATTCAATTGAGATCATAGTTTCCCACATGCCCCAAGGCTGCCTCTCCCCTCCTTCTCCATGCCAAAGTCTCTTCTCCCCTTGCTCTCCACGTCCAAAAGGAGTTTTGGACCTTGGTTGGTGCGATTCAGATCAAAGAAAGGCGATCAAAAGCTAAGAAGGCTGCGCTGCTGCAAAGGACGACTGCTGATCTTCAAAAGAGTTTTGAAGATCCTCCAGATCAGATCCAGATCTGATTTTTGGAGGTGTGATAGAGAAGAAGAGGATCTCTCCAGATCCAACCCGAGTGGATACCGGTAGAGGCCAGGCGCTTGCGTGGCTAAGATCCAGAACCTTCCGCTGCAAACAGGATCATCAACAGGGTAATAGGATTACCCAGATCAGGTAAATTAAATTTGATTTAATTTATCTTTTAATTTTATTTTATTAAAATAATAAGAATCAGATCTGAAACATATCAAGATCTGATTGGGATCAAGAGAAAAATTTTTGAAATTTGGAGTAGCCCTCTATCTCTGATCTCCCTATGAGGATATCCACAAGGAGTCAAGGGGTACCTGATGTGGGACTCTCAAGCATAGAAGTTAGTGATCAGTAGGGATATTATCTTTGATGAGAAGAGCATCTTGAGGAGGTCTGGGATAGATGGAACTGGGAAAATAAAGGTGAACAATGGTGGCCAGTCAGAGAATGATGGCATGCAGGTTACATCCACTTATAGGAGTGTTCCTATTGAGGTGGAGCTGGGCAGAAAAGTATTATCTCAGATTGAAAATCAGCATAGAGGGCTGACAGTTCAGACAGATGTGCAAGAGCAGCCATAGACATCAGACAGAGATGTGCCAGTGGGAGTAGCTTTGCACAAGCCCCATTATACTATTAGGAGACCGATCAGTTATGGCATTAATGAGGTTATCTCCTATGCACTTATCACTACTAATGGAGATCTAGAGAATTATGCAGAGGCCATGGAGAGTGGGATCATGATTCATGGATGCAGGCCATGATAGACGAGATGGAATCACTTGAGAATAATCAGACATGGCAATTGGTGGATCTTCCAGAGGATGCTCGACCTATTGGCTCAAAGTAGGTGTTCATAAAGAAAGAAGCACCTTCAGAACAAGGTGGAATCAGATTCAAAGCAAGGCTGGTAGCAAAGAGATACTTACAAAGGGAAGGGATTGACTACACAAAAATTTTTTCTCCTGTGGTGCGTCATACATCTATTCGAGTTTTGCTGTCACTGGTGGCATAGCATAACATGGAATTGGATCAGATGGACGTGAAGATGGCCTTCCTTCATGGGACTTTGGAGGAAAGAATCTACGTGAAGCAGCCAGTTGGTTTCATGGAGATGGGACAGGAAGAAAAGGTGTGTTTACTTAGGAAGTCTTTGTATGGCTTGAAACAATCTCCTCGTCAGTGGTATCAAAGATTTGATAGCTTTGTCTTGAGCTTGGGTTTCAATAGATGTGAATATGATTATTGTATCTACGTCAAGGATGTGGATGAGGAGGATGTCCTGTACCTATTATTATATGTAGATCATATGCTCATAGCCAGTAGAAGCATGGATGCTATGAAAAGTTTGAAAAGGGCATTATCATCTGAATTTGAGATGAAAGATTTGGGTCCAGCTGAGAAAATTCTTCGAATGGAGATTTGCAGTGATAGGTGCAAAAGAGTGCTCCATTTGTCACAAGAAAAGTATGTCCAAAAGGTTTTGGAGAGGTTTGGAATGGAGAAGGCCAAACTTGCAGAGACGCCATTGCTGAGCCATATGTCTCTCTCCAAGTTATAGTGCCCCTAGTCAGAAGAGAAGAGAGAGTACATAGAATGAGTTCTTTATGCAAATACTGTAGGCAGTGTGATGTATACTATGGTGTGCTATAGAACACTGAAAAGGATTGAAATGGATATTGAGATATCTACATGGAACATGGGATTATGGTTTGTTGTTTGGTGGGCAGTCGGAAGGATTTGGAGAATAATCTATGAAGATGTGTGAAGGTTCAGGTCCTCTGAAAGGATTTGTTGATGCAAATTATACTGGTGATCTTGATACAAGGAGGTCTACTACTGGATACCTCTTTTGCGTATATGGTGGACTGGTGTCTTGGAGATCAATCCTTCAGTCAATCATGGCCTTGTCTACCACAGAGGCTGAGTACATTAGGATAACAGAGACTACAAAGGAAGCCCTTTGGCTTAGGAGGCTGATTGATGAGTTGGGGGTGGAGCAGAGCAAGGTTACATTATTCAGTGATAGTCAGAGTGCGCTATTGTTGGCACAGAACCCAGTCTATCATGCACGTACAAAGCATGTAGACGTTAGGTACCATAGGATTAGAGAGCTGGTGGAGGAAGGTGAAGTGGAACTAATGAAGGTCCATACCAAGGAGAAGCATTTTGATGCACTCATGAAGGTACTCCCCAAAGATAACTTTCAGAGATGTGTAGGATGGATGGGTCTGTTAAGAAGATATGAGTTCACAAGGACTTGAAAGCACCAAGGTGGAGAATGTGAGCTCAGAAGTGGCACTCCCAAGTCTTGGAAACATGAGAAGATAGGTCATGGGAAGACAGGAGTGAGCCAAAAGAAGAATCAGTCTCAATAGTAATGTTCAAAAACTAGACTGGCTCACTCTGAGACTAAGCCAACTCAGATAGAAACTAGGTCGGCTTGGTCTCAGAGGAAAATCTAGATAGATAGCAGCATTTTTGGACTATTGGCATGGTACATAATTGGGTCAGCTCAGTCTGGGACTAAGCCGACCCAATCGTAGGTTAGCTGACTCAGTCTGAAACTATGCCGACTCAACTTTTGCAGGTTATTATTTTGTGTACATGGGTTGTTTGTATTTGGAAAGTTTTTCTATGAGCTTAGGCTTGATCTTTTGTAAAGTATATATACTGAAAATAGGTCAAGATTGTAAGAGTGCTAAAATATACTAAATAAAAGCTCTTTTCTTCCGAAAATCTCTTCTTCTTTTCTTCTCTATTTCTTGATTTATTTGATCATGCTTCCGCACAGATATCTAAGAAGTACTTTCTTATTGCTTGGCTAATCACCGACGGCCATGCCGATCCATATGAAAAGAGCGCATATTTCCAACATAACTCAAGTCAAGTTTAAAGAGATCTTAATTAAATGTTCCTAAGAAAATATTAAGTCTAAGATCTTCGACCATTATAGATGTGCGGGCACTTTTTGGAGTTGATTGTTCTCGATTGGATATAGTGGTTCAGTTGCACTGAAAAGATACAACCATGTCTATTAGGCATTGGGTGCTGTGGGTTGGAGGATTGGTTGGGCCCAATATTTTGGATACAGTGAGGGATCCAATCAAGAATCCAATTGGTGTAAATGGTGGATTTGACTTAACTAAGGAGTGGATCAATATTTTGGACATGGTGAGATTCATGAATTAGAGACCAAGTTAGGGCATACTATGATTAGAGAATCATTGGACAAGAGTTGTCCACTCAATGATTAACCCATCATCAATAGCTGTTAGATGAGGTGGTAAGTCAATTGGTAGGACCGCACCATCCACTAGAAATCTATAACCATAGAGATTTTTGCATCTCTGCCAAGGGAGTGTAGGGATTCGAGTAAATAGTAAAAGCCAAATTTTTTTAAAAATAAAATTTCTTAATAAATCGTTTAAGTCTAATTATAAAATCTAACTAGAAACTTTGACTCTCTATAGAAAAATGTCTATGTCCAACCCACTAGCCCGTATCCTGGATACCCATAGACTGATCGGATCCAACTACAAGGATTGGCTCCAAAATATTAAAATTATTTTGGATTTTGAGAAGATGACTCATGTGTTCGAACAGGATCCTCCCACCTTATCAACCCATCCATCCGCTGATTAGAGAGTGTCTCTCAAGAAGTGGATGGATGAAGATAAAAAGGCTAGGTATTACATATTGGGCTCGATGTCTGATGAGCTCCAGTGCTAACATTAAGATATTAAGACTAGCCGCCAAATGTTGGCTCACCTACAAGAGTTGTTTGGTGAACAGAGTCATGCAACCAAATATCAACTCACTAAAAAACTTTTTAAGGCTCAAAAGCATGATGGACAGTCAGTCCAAGATCATTATCTAATGATGATCAAGAACTTAGAAGAGCTTGAGAAGCTCAATATCAAGTTAGATCAAGATCTACAGACTGACATAATTCTATAGTCCTTGACAGATGTGTATGGGCAGTTTATCATGAACTATCATATGCATAAACTTCAGAATACCTTGGCTGAGCTCATGAATATGCTGGTTACTACTGAGCTTTCAATGAAAAATTTTTAAGGCTCAGTACTTGCTGTGGAGCAGACTTCTTCCAAGAGAAAGTCTTTTAGGAAGAAGAAGAGGTTTGTGAAGAAGTAGAAGGTGAATGGTGGAAAGAAGAAGAAGGTAGAGCCGAAGAAGAAGGCCACTGATAAAGAAAAATATTTTTATTGCAACACTGATAGCCATTGGAAGCAGAACTACCCTCTTTACCTAGCCAGCCTGAAGAACGAGAAGGAGGCAGGTCCTTCTGGAGGTATGCTCGTTATAGAATCTAACCTTACGATTTCTTCTACATCCAGTTGGATGCTTGACTCGGATTTTAGTGCTCACTTATGTGCTTCTATGCAGGATCTTGAGGATAGCAGGAGGCTGAGGGATGGTGAAATAATCCTACGCATCGAGAATGGAGCAAAAGTTGCTGCTGTGGTCATGAAAATCTATCCTCTGTGATTACCATCAGGATTAGACTTAGTACTTAGGGATTATTTTTATGTGCCTGCAGCAAGCAAAAATTTAATTTCTATTTCATATTTAGCGTAGAAAGACTATGTAATTAGTTTTCTTAAGGATCATTGTAATATTCTTTATGAAAGAAATAAAATTGCAAGTGGTTTCCTTATAAATGGTCTCTATCAGTTACATATTGATGTTTCTATTTTTAATATCAAGCAAGACGTGAATGTCATAGGATCAAAGTGACTTAGGGATAGTCTAAATGATGGGTATCTTTGGCACCTTAGGCAAGGTCACATAGTTGAAGATAGGGTTAACAAATTGGAGAAATCCGGGCTATTGAGTCCATTGACATTCGAGTCATATCCGATTTATGGATCGTGCCTTCATGGCAAAATGACCTAGCTTTTTTTTGTGGGACATTAGGAAAGGGCCACAGACCTGCTTGCCCTAGTATATACTGATGTATGCAGCCCATTTGATGTACCAACCAGGGGCAATTACATCTACTTCATCATCTTTATCGATTATTTATCTTGGTATAGATATGTGTATTTGATGTGACACAAGTCTGAAGCTTTTGAAAAGTTCAAGGAATTCAAACTCAAAGTAGAAAAACAAACAAGAAAATCTATTAAGATTCTTCAATCAAATTGAGGAGGCGAATACCTTAGTCGAAAATTCCTAGATTATCTTAAGGATAATGGCATAGTCTTACAATAGACTCCACCTAGAATGCCTCAACTCAACGAGATTTTAGAATGAAGAAATTGGACCCTATTAGATATGGTTCGATCCAGATGAGCTTCACAAATCTTTCTGAGTTTCTTTGGGGACATAGTCTGTTGACCGCTATATATCTATTGAATAGGGTTCCATCTAAAATCACTCCTACTGCACCGTATGAGATTTGTCTTAGTAAGAAATCAAGTCTAAGTCATCTTAGAATTTGAGATCATCTAGCCCATATCAAGAGAAAATAGATGGATAAATTAGTGTCTAGATCCTTTAGAGCTCGATTTATTGGATATCCTAAAGAGTCATTAGGATATTTTTTCTCTCTCGAAAGATCATAATGTGATTGTGAGTCGACATGCCATCTTTCTTGAAAAATAGTTTATTTAAGATGATGGCATCGAAAGATAGATTAGGCTCGAGGAGAAAGTCTTCCAAGAGCCACGAGCTAAGAAACCTATGGAACCCAATCAGATTGAGCCAGTCCAATCACTATCTTGTCCACCTTGTAGATCAGAAAGGTTTTTCGGTCCCTCTGAAAGGTACTTAGGTAAAATTTTAAAGAACGTAGAGGAAATATTTCGCATAGAAAAAGGGGTTCATGGTGATGATCCCAAAACCTATGATGAGGCGATATCAGATATCGACTCTGAGAAATGGTTAGAGGCAATGAAGTCAGAGATTGACTCAATGCGCTCGAATCAAGTTTGGACCTTGGTAGATCCACTTGAAGGCATAGTACCTATTGGATGTAAATGGATCTTCAAGAGAAAGATAGGTACCGATGGAAATGTAGAGATATTCAAAGCAAGGCTCATAGCAAAAGGGTATAGTCAGCACGAAGGCATTGACTATCAAGATACTTTTTCGCCAGTAGCCATGCTCAAATCCATCCACACATTACTTGCTGTTGCAGCCTATTTCGATTTTGAAATATGGTAGATGTATGTAAAAATGGCATTCTTAAATGGATATCTTAAGTAAGATATTTATATGGAATAGCTATTAGGTTTTACATCCAGCGATACTGATCACAAGGTTTGCAAGCTGCAAAGATCCACGATAAGAGGTAAAAATATACTAATAAAAATATTAAATTATAAAATAAATTAATCTATTTCTTTAGAAATTAATACTTTTATTAATCTTATGTAGGAAAGAAGGCTACCAATGTGAAGATCTTATTTTTTTGATTTTGATGGAATAAATTTCAGACAAAACAGACTTCAAATGAGCCCGGAATTGAATTTCAAAAAAAAAAAAAATCGGTCTAGTTCAAACTGATTCAAAAAAAATTAGCTCAGCAGACTGCCCGATTCGACCGCACCAGCAGACTGACCCACTAATGCAGCACTAACAGCAGGCTGACGTCAGCATTTTTTGCGGCACACGGTGGACCGACTTGAGGGCATTTTGAAAATTTCACATGAAGAAGTACACTCCGATTGGCTGAAGAATGCGGCAGTCCATGTAACACCAGGCTCGCGCATGGTCTATAGAGGGTAATTTAGAAATTTTGTTTGATCCGACAGGCACCTTTCACTGGGATTTGATAGAACGGCCGACATGCATGTGCTGATGAACGGCATCCGCAACTCCCGATCAAGATATAAAGGCTGAGATTCATCCCGATGTTAAACTAAAGATCAGAAGCCTTCTCTGTGCGTGATCTGATGGCCCAAATTTAATCCAATGATTGATCCAATAGCTGGCATAAATTCTGACTTAATCTGAGAAATTTTAAAGGGTTTTTAAGCAATTTTTGGACCGTTTGATCAACATCCAATGGTCAAAATCATCCAGAATCCTAATTTGAGTTGTTTTAAGAGTTCTAAACCTAATTTCAAGAAGATTTTGATGGAAAATCAATCTCTTAGCCTATAAAAATAGAGGACCTGCTATTGCCGTAAAAAAAAAAAAGAAAAGGGAGAAGAGTGAGAAAAAAAAGAGGAGAGTCAGAGAAATAAAAAAAAAAGAAGAGAAAGAGAGGAGAGAGGTAGAAAGAGAAGAGAGATTTGTGAGAGAAAGAAAAGGATTTCTAATTTTTTTCTTCCGACAATCAGAATATTGATCAAGGAGCTTCTTCTTCACCAAGTTCTCGACACCAAGAGCGACGGACAATCAATTTCAGCAATCAAACAGTCTAATTTCTTTATACTTTTTATTTTATTTGCTATTTTTGAACTTGTTATCATGAACTAAATTTTCTTTTACTAAGGCTAAGGTGTAGCCACTCTTTTGATGCAATATTCAGTGTGATTTATTTTTAATTTTAAATTTTATTCATGAGGAGTATATAAATCTGATCTTAATGCTTTTAGATTACTGGCCATCTTCTAATTGATCTGATGAACATAGATGTTACGGACCAAGTACATCTATGTTATTGCTTCTTGATTATATACCTTGTATTATGAATCAAATTAGAATTCATATGCATGCAGGAATTTTAGTGCGCTTTGGATGCAGCGTATTTTAATTAGAGGGATTTCACAAAACTTAATGCATTAATATTTATTTAAATTACACCTGGACCAAAGGGTAATTAATAAATATTAATAGTTTTGCTATGCCTGGACCAAAGGATAGTGAATAAATTAGGAGACTCCACCGTCACATGAAATAAAATTAATCTAAATAATCTGAATATTGTATTGACTGAGTTGGTGAACCGATTGCCTTAGTAATCCATTGCTCTTAAGTTTAAAACCCTAATAATTTACACTCTCTCTATTTTCTTAAAAAATTTTTAATTATTTTTTATTTTGTTCTTTAATTTCTTATTCTCATAAATCGATCTTCTAAATAAAGCATAGGAAAGAGCTTTTCAGTACTTATTTTTCCAATCCTCTAGGGATGATACTCTACTCATTCACTTTATTACTTGATCGACTGGTGCACTTGCCATAGCTATAAATTAGCACGCATCAAGTTTTTGGCGCCGTTGCCGGGGATTGTGTCTAAAATAATATTGAAATTTTGATCCTAGCTTTACTTTAGAAATTTATTTTTAATTTTTATTATTATTTTATTTTTTTTAAAAAAAAATTTTGTTCAGTGCATGACACGTACTGGACATAGTAACTTACTACCTTTAGATCCAGAAATTGAAAGGACCATTAGAAGACTACAACAAGAAAGAAACATGGCAGCTGAAGATCCTAACGACATCAATCTAGGATTGGATATGGCGACCGAAGGACAGCATGAAGCTATTCGACCAGTACATCATCCATTAAATGATTACATCACACCATCTGTAGCCGATGCAGCTTCGAGCATCAGGAGACCGCCTGTACGAGCAAACAACTTTCGAAATAAAATCGGCGATGATCCAGATGATTCAATCAACTGTCCAATTCAGTGGACACGTGCATGATGATCCGAATGCCCATATTTCTAATTTTCTTGAACTTTGCGATACTTTTAAAATTAATGGGGTGTCGGATGATGCTATTAGATTAAGGTTATTTCCTTTCTCTTTATGGGACAAAGCTAAAGAGTTGGCTTCATTCTCTTCCTGCAGGTTCTATCACAACTTGGGATGTCCTAGCCCAAAAATTCTTAGCCAAGTACTTTCCACCTTCCAAGACTGCCAAGATGCGCAACGATATCACTTCTTTTATGCAGATGGACATGGAGACACTATATGAGGCTTGGGAGCATTTCAAGGAATTGCTGAGGAGATGTCCACATCATCAACTACCCGTATGGCTTCAGGTACAAACTTTCTATAATGGTTTATCTCCTACTAATCGTTCTATGATTGATGCAGCAGCAGGAGGAACCATTAATCAAAAAATGGAGGAAGAAGCCTTTCGATCTGATCGATGAGATGGCATCAAATAGCTATCAATGGCAGACAGAAGCGCATGATGCCAAAAAGACTAGCAGCTGTGCAGGGAGTAGATTGCGTGCCAACCTTACTAGCTGAAATTGCAGCCCTTAGAGCCGAAGTCAACAACTTAAAGGGAACAGCTATGCATGTTCAGAGCATCATTACTTGTGACCTGTGTGGAGGAGGACATGATACGAGCAATTGCCAGACAGGTAATCCTTTTGCTAAAACAACTGATACAGCTAATTATATTGGTAATTTTTTCAGGCCGCAACAAAACAATCCCTACTCCAACACATACAATCAAGGGTGGAGGCAGCACCCAAATTTCTCATGGAGCAATCAAAATGCAGCACAACAGCCACCCCCGGGATTCCAAGTACCTGAAAAGAAGTCCAACATGGAAGAGCTGATGGTCAAATTCATATGCAAAACCAAGAAGCAACTATAAAAAATTTGGAAGCCAAACTTAGGCAGGACCAAACAGCAGCAATTCGAAACTTGGAGATGCAAATAGGTCAAATGGCTAAGATAATCTCCGAGAGACCTCAAGGATCCTTGCCAAGCAATACGGAGACACCAATCCAAGGGAGCAAGTCAATGCTATCACCCTAAGAAGTGGTACAAAGCTGGAGGAGCCACATCAGAAGAAAGAGACTGAAGAGCCAACTACAAATAAGGAACCATCAACTAAAATTCGTCAGTCACCAAAACAACCAGCAGATGGATGGTCTCCAGGTATACGGTTTGCTGATCCAAATGTGAAGCCCTACGTGCCGCCACTACCATTCCCAGAGAGACAAATACAGCATCCAGATAAGGAAATTTTCTAACTTTTTCAAAATTTTAAAGAATTTACATATTAATATTCCTTTTGTAGATGCTATTACTCAAATGCCCAGGTATGCCAAGTTTCTCAAAGAAATCTTAACAAATAAGAAAAAGCTGAAGGAGCATGAGAGAATAAATTTGAATGAAGAATGCTCAGCAATACTTCAAAATAAATTACCACAGAAGCTAAAAGATCCAGGGAGTTTTACTATCCCTTGCATTATTGGTGATTGTAGTTTTGATAAAGTTTTATGTGATTTAGGAGCAAGCATTAATCTCATGCCTTTTTCTATTTTCAAAAAGCTGGGTCTAGGAGAACCAAAGCCTACCACTATTACTCTTCAATTAGCCGACAGATCCATTAAATATCCAAGAGGTATAGTGGAGGATGTCTTGGTAAAGGTAAACAAGTTTATTTTTCCCTGTTGATTTTATTGTTCTTGATATGGAAAGAAGATTATGATGTACCCCTTATTTTAGGGAGACCCTTTTTAGCTACTGGAGGAGCTTTAATAGATGTTCAACAAGAAAAATTAATTCTTAGAGTCCAAGATGAACAAGTTACTTTTAATGTTTTTCAAAGATACTAAACATCCTGATGATAATCAAACTTATTTTCTAATTGATATTATTGACAATCCATTATATGAGAATTCTGTAGAAAATAGGTTTGAGACTATAAAAGCTAGCAATGTCAAATTGAAAGAGGATTCGATCAAACATGAAAGTATTCCAATTGAAGTGGCACCAGATTGATCCACTTTAGAATTCAAAGAAAGTCAAGCTGAAGACTATAAATCAGAACTACTAGATAGGTTGTTTCTTTTCTTTTTAGTTTTGATCATTTTTCTTTTATTTTTTAGTAATTTATTGTTGCACTTTTACTGCTTCTGGTGTGTATTTTCAATTTTGTAGAAAAATCAATGAGATCTTAAGCAAAATTTCAAAGCTCCAAAGAACCAGATTGAACCAAATCAGGTGTATTCCTTCCTATCCTTTATTGCATCCTTTATTTTTTCTTTCTCCTTTAAGACAATATAGAATATAAAAAATAAAAAATAAATAAAAAAAAAAAATCATGTGTCAAGAAGAAAATCTTGAGCAAGATAGACTGGATAAGTGATAAAAGATAGAATTATTTGCTAATGAATGTAACGAGTTAAAGAAGTAGATTAGTTGGTCAACTTTTAGCAGCCTACTTAGGTCATTAAAAGACTATTAGCACTTTCTAATTGCACATGCACACTAACAAGGCAAAGTAGGTATTGATTATAAGGCCAACTGAGGATTCAATTATCACTGAAAATTGGTAATTAATATACATTCTAATCAAAGAAACTTGAATTTAAGGAAAGAGCTACCTGCCTATAAATAAAGTGCAAAAGACAGAGTATATGTGGATTGCCCAAAGCCTAGTAACTGGGTCTCTGCACCTAGGTCAAGTGTGGAAAATTCACGTAAAATGGTGAAGGAAAGGCCAGGATGCTCAGCACAAAAAAAAAAAAAAAAAAAAAAAAAAGGGCAGTGTGAAAGCTACCTTAATTCATGAGTATAAAATTGAGAATGTATAGAAAATTGACCAAAATAGGTGATAAGAGAGGATACTTTTGTTCTTTTAATTTAATACTGAAATGCTAAAGTTAGTCATCACGAACATAAGTGCTATAGATCTTTGATGTACTCTAAGAAAGTTTTTAATTGTATTGACTGAAAAATTTGCTTCTGAAGCTCAATGCTTAGTTAGCAGTATTTTCTAAACTTTTTGACCTTTAAGTCCTAGATTTTATCTTTGTGATGGATAATCTTATTGAAACATGGTATTAAATAAAACATTGCTAAGGGACTAGCAATGACTAAGTTGGGGATTGTGATAAGTGGTAAAAATATACTAATAAAAGTAGTAAATTATAAAATAAATTAATCTATTTCTTTAGAAATTGATACTTTTATTAATCTTATGTAGGAAAGAAGGCCACCAATGTGAAGATTTTATTTTTCTGATTTCGATGAAATAAATTTTAAGCAAAATGAACTTCAAACGAGCCTAAAATTGAATTTCAAAAAAAAAAAAATCAATCTGGTTCAAACTGATTCAAAAAAACTGGCTCAGTAGACCGCTCGATTCGACCGCACCAGCAGACCGACCCACTGATGCAGTGCTGACGGTAGGCTGACGTCAGCATTTTTCATGGCGCATGGTTGACCGACTTGAGGGCATTTCAGAAATTTCACATGAAGAAGCATGCTCCGTTTGGCTGAAGAATGCGGCAGTCCATGCAACACCGGACTCGCGCATGGTCTATAGAGGATAATTTGGAAATTTTATTTGATCCGACGGGCGTCTTTCACTAGGATTTGATTGGACAGCCGACACGCATGTGCTAATGAACGGCATCCACAGCTCTCGATCGAGATCCAACGGCTGAGATTTATCCCGATGTTAAACTAAAGATCAGAAGCCCTTCCTGTGTGTGATCTAATGACCCAGATTTAATCCAATGATTGATCTAATGGCTGGCATGAATTTTGACTTGATCTAGAAAATTTTAAAGTGTTTTTAAGCAATTTTTGGACCATTTGATCAACGTCCAATGGTCAAAATCATCTAGAATCCTAATTTGAGTTGTTTTGAGAGTTCTAAACCTAATTTCTAGGGGATTTTGGTAGAAAATCAATCTCTTAGCCTATAAAAATAGAGGACCTACTGTTGTCATAAAAAAAAAAGGGAGAAGAGTGAGATAAAAAAAAGAGGAGAGTCAGAGAAATAAAAAAAAAAGAAGAGAAAGAGAGGAGAGAGGTAGAAAGAGAAGAGAGATTTGTAAGAAAAAGAAAAGAACTTTTAATTTTTTTTTTCGACAATCAGAATAATGATCAAGGAGCTTCTTCTTTTTCACCAAGTTCTCCGCACCAAGAGCGACAGACAATCAATTTCAGCAATCAAACAGTCTAATTTCTTTATACTTTTTATTTTATTTGCTATTTTTGAACTTGTTATCATGAACTAAATTTTTTTTTACTAAGGCTAAGGTGTAGCCACTCTTTTGATGCAATATTCAGTGTGATTTATTTTTAATTTTTAATTTTATTCATGAGGAGTATATAAATCTGATCTTAATGCTTTTAGATTACTGGCCATCTTCTAATTGATCTGATGAACATAGATGTTACGGACCAAGTACATCTATGTTATTGCTTCTTGATTATATACCTTGTATTATGAATCAAATTAGAATTCATATGCATGTGAAAATTTTAGTGCGCTTTGGACGCAGCGTATTTTAATTAGAGGAATTTCACAAAACTTAATGCATTAATATTTATTTAAATTACACCTGGACCAAAGGATAATTAATAAATATTAATAGTTTTGTTATGCCTGGACCAAAGGATAGTGAATAAATTAGGAGACTCCACCGTAACATGAGATAAAGTTAATCAAATAATCTAAATATTATATTGACTTAGTTGGTGAACCGATTGCCTTAGTAACATATTGTTCTTAAGTTTAAAACCCTAATAATTACACTCTCTCTATTTTTTTAAACTTTTTAATTATTTTTTTATTTTATTCTTTAATTTTTTATTCTCATAAATCGGTCTTCTAAATAAAGCATAGAAAAGAGCTTTTCAGTACTTATTTTCCAATCCTCTAGGGATGATACTCTACTCATTCACTTTATTACTTAATCGACTGGTACACTTGCCATAGCTATAGATTAGCACGCATCAGTCCATATGGACTTAAGCAAGCATCTCGTAGTTGGAATGCTTATTTTAATGATGTGATCAAATCATTTGGATTCATCATGAATGAGGAGGAGCCCTATATTTTCAAAAAGATCAGTGAGAGCACTGTTGTCTTTCTCGTACTGTGTGTGGATGACATCCTCCTAATTGGGAATGATATTCTCATGTTGACTACAATCAAAATATGGTTGTCTAAAGAATTCTTCATGAAAGACCTAGGAGAGGCATCCTTTATTCTATGAATTAAGGTCTATAGAGATAGACCAAATAGGATGCTGGGTCTCTCACGAAAGATGTACATAGAGGAGGTGCTAAAGAGGTTTCGCATGGAAAACTCCAAGAGGAGATTGGTGTCCTTCAGACATGGCATTCATCTCTCCAAGAAGATGTGTCCCAACACACCTGAGGAGATTGAACACATGAGCAAGATCCCTTATGCTTCAGTAATAGGAAGTCTCATGTATGCCATGCTATGTACGCAACCTGATATTGTCCATGCTATGAGCATCATGAGTAGGTATCAGTCAAATTCAGGTGAAGAGCACTGGACTTCTATGAAATGTATCCTTAAGTACTTGAGAAGGACTAAGGATATATTTCTAGTCTTTGGTAGTGGAGAACTTTAGATCTAGGGGTATACAAACTCAGATTTTATGTCCGATATAGATGATCGAAAGTCGACATCTGAAAGTCTATTTGTGTGCAATGGTTGTACTGTCTGCTGGAAGAGTTTCAAGCAGACTCTAATTGCATATTCCACCATGGAAGCAGAGTACATCACTATGTTGGAAGCTGCAAAAGAGGCATTCTAGTGCAAGAAGTTTGCCATAGAGCTCGAAGTGATGCCATCAGATGCCATCCCTCTGTATTGCGACAACAATGACGCCATAGCCCTAGCTAAGGAGCCGAGGTCTCACAAAAAATCTAGGTACATCGAGTAGTGATACCACCTCATCCATAATTACCTCAAGAAGGGATACATCGAGGTCAAGAGAGTCGACACTACAGATAATACGGTTGACCCACTAACAAAGCCATTGAGCCAATAGAAGATCGAAGCCCACCTTGAGAAGATGGGACTTAGATTTATAGTCAATTGGCTTTAGGTCAAGTGGGAGTTTGTTAGATGTGTGCCCTAGAGGTTAGATTAGCTGTCACTTGTAATACACTTCTAAGGGCAATTTTATAATTTTGACTATAAATTAATATATGGGTTATCTTCTATCATAGTGTATAATTAAAAGTGTCTATGATACATACTTTGAGTTAATGGTAATGACAATTCATATTTTCGAGATTTGAAAATTTAAGACATGAATTTTTTTAATTAACTCATAAACTGCTCCAAACCGTAGGATCATCATGAGGATGGTGATCGATCCGAAAGGTTGGTATATGATTTCTTTATTAGGATAGACGTATCTTGAGTCATGGTGTGGAGACACTGGAGTGAGAGTATAGGTATTCATTAGAGAATGAGGGTGCTGAGCTTGACCACCTCGATAAGTCATAAGAAAGTCTACCTTCTCATCGATGACTGACTCAATGCTATAGTGGTGTGTCTGATTCTTTGACCCGAGGTACATCGGTAGTTCACCTTGAGGGTGTTATAGTTTGATTATACCATAACTCGATCTCCTAGCCATTCGGAATCCTAAGGTGTATGTTGGCTGTAGCATGTTTATTGTAGGAATTGGATTGCACCAATAGGGGATCTATTTACCTCGGTAGATGTGGAGTAGCCCTATGATAATCATGAGATTGAGTTCATAAGCCCATGGTAATGGCAAAGTGAAGATGATAGAAAGAGTTTCTATTAGGATTTCACATTGGACTCGAATTAAATGATTAATTCATATGACAGACATTGGGTTTGACGAGTTCACCTTAACCCAAATCCTATCGTGGCTCAAGATAGAAGAACCCAATCACACAGGTAACTATACTGAGAGTTTTGCTTTTAGTTCTGATGGGTTGTCATCATATATTGCTAGGTGTCACTGATGGATTTTGGGAGCAATTAGGATGATTTTGATGATCAATCATTCTAATTGTATGAATCAGAAAAGTTCTGATCCATCGAAAGGTATTTTGATGATATCGATGATGGAGATCGTGACATGTCTCATTACCATACAGAATTAAACCTAACTAGATCATATAAATAAGGGTTTGGGTCTAGATGTTATCAATTAAGCTAAGCTAGTTTGATTGATTTGGATTAGATCCAATTAGGTTCAAGATAATCGTGTTAGCATATGATTGAGCCTGACTTTCTCCTTCTGAAATCTTTCTGATTCATCGCAATCGAGTCAAATTTGATTTGACTCATTTTTGTATTTTGAATGGATTTATTTTCATCTGACTGAAATAAGTCTAGGTTAGATTAATTATAGAAATTAAATTGATTCATTATCAAATTGGACTAGGGTCAAAAATTGACCTATTTGTGAGAATTGAGGATCACCTAATTAGATGCTTTTAGAAAATTCTCTAAAAATAATTTTGATTTAATTTTTGGGTATGTGATAGAGCACGAGTAGGCATTGGGTGTACCAAATTTTGTGATTTTTAGAGGTGTCTAGACTAAGTTATGATAGAGTTTGATTTGGATCAAACTCTTGAGGGAAGAGTCCTAGGCATAGTGGACTCTTCCTTATCTACTCATGCTGACACCTTTTTGAATAATTTTTGATGAAAAAAATAGATGAGATCTAGTGGTTTTTCATGAATAATAAGTTCTAGAATCCTAATGATAAAATAAATAAATTATTTTGATCAAAAGGGACTTTAAGTAGGCATTGGACATAAAAGCCTTTCTCACATTAAAGTGCATTCAATGCAAGAAATAATTTTCCATGCCCAAAGTCTGCCATCCCTGATATCCCACACTCTCTCTATCCTCTCCCTTCTTCTCTTCTACAAGCCTAAAAAGTTAGGCACAAATATGAGAGGAAGGTCTAAGGTTTTTGGCATAATATTCAGGATCTATGCAATAGTGTTCGTGTGACGAATGTGCTGCCTTTAAAAATAGTTTTGAAGGTTCTTTGGTTCTGATCCAGATTTAATTTTTGGAGAAAAGATTCATGAGGAGAATACATTTAGATCCTACCTGAGTGGATACCAATAGAGGCCAGGCACGTGCTATTGGGAATATGAACTCTTTCCACATGGATCGGCGTGGCTGCCGATGATTAGCTAAGCAACAACGAAGTACTTCTCAGAGATCTCTATGGAAGCACGATCAAATAAATCAAAAAATAGAAAAAAAGAGAAGAAGAGATTTTTGAAAGAAAAGAGCTTTTATCCAGTATATTTTAGCACTCTTACAATCTGGACCTATTTTCAGTATATATACTTTACAAAGGGTCAAGCTCAAGCTCATAGAAAAACTTCCCAAATCCAAACAACCCACGTACACAAAATAATAACCCACGAAAACTGAGCCAGCCTAGATTCAGACTAAGCTGGCTAACCTACGACTAGGTCGGCTCAGTCCCATACTGACCCGACCCAGTTGTGTACCATGCCAATAGGTCGAAAATGCTGCTTTCTATCTGAATTTTCCTCTGAGATCTAGCCGACCTAGTCTTGGACTGAGCCGGCTCAGTCTCAGATTGAGCCGACCCAATTTTTGAACTTTGCTATTGAGATTGATTCTTCTTTCGGCTCGCTCCCATCTTTCCATGACCTATCTTCTCATGTTTTCAAGACTTAGGAGTGCCACTTCTGAGCTCACATTCTCCACCTTGGTGCTTTCAAGTCTTTGTAAACTCATCTCTTCTCAACAGATCCATCCATGCCCACATCTCTGAAAGCGTCTCTAGGGAGTACCTTCGTGAGTACATCAGACTGATTCTCCTTGGTATGCACCTTCATCAGTTCTACTTCACCTTCCTCCACTAGCTCTCTGATCCTATGGTACCTCATGTCTATATGCTTTGTATGTGCATGATAGACTGGGTTCTGTGCTAATAATAGAGCACTCTAACTATCGCTGAATAGTGTAACCTTACTCTGCTCCACCCTCAACTTATCAATCAGCCTCCTAAGCCAAAGGGCTTCCTTTATAGCCTTCGTTATCCCAATGTATTCGACCTTTGTGGTAGATAAGGCCATGATTGGTTGAAGGATTGATCTCCAAGACACCGGTCTCCTATATACGCAGAAGAGGTATCTAGTATTAGACCTCCTTGTACCAAGATTACTAGCATAATTTGCATCAATAAACCCTTCTAGAGGATCTGAACCTTCACACATCTTCATAGATTGTTCTCCAAATCCTCTCGGCTGTTCACCAAACACCAAACCATAATCTCTTGTTCCATGTAGATATATCTCAATATCCATTTCAATGCTTTCTAGTGTTCCTTCCCAGGGTTAGCCATGTATCTACTAACCATGCTCACAGTATGTGCTATATATGATCTATAGTACACCATAGTGTACATCACAATGCCTACAGCATTTGCATAAGAGACTCGTTCTATGTACTCTCTCTCCTCTTCTGACTGGGGGCACTGTAACTTTGAGAGAGACATGTGGCTCGATAATGGCATCTCTGTAGGTTTGGCCTTTTCCATCTCAAACCTCTCCAAAACCTTCTGGACATACTTTTCTTATGACAAATGGAGCACTCTTTTGCACCTATCACTGCAAATCTCCATTTGAAGAATTTTCTCAGCTGGACCCAAATCTTTCATCTCAAATTCAGATGATAATCACCTATTCAATCTTTCCACAGCATCCATGCTTCTACTGGCTATGAGCATATCATCTACATACAATAATAGGTACAGGACATTCTCCTCATCTACATCCTTGACGTAGACACAACAATCATGTTCACATCTACTGAAACCCAAGCTCAAGACAAAGCTATCAAACCTTCGATACTACTAACGAGGGGATTGTTTCAAGGCATACAAAGACTTCCTGAGTAAATACATCTTTTCTTTCTATCCCATCTCCATGAAACCATTTGGCTACTGAAGGAAAATTCTGATTTCCTAGATTAGGTTCGTTCAGATCTGATCGGATCAAGAGATATATTTCAAAATTTTTTCTCTTTAATTTGAATAAAATCTAGGATGTTTCAGATCTGATTATTATTATTACAATCATTAAAATAAAAAGAGATAAATTAAATCAAATTTAATTTATCTTGATGTAGGGTAATCCTATTACCCATTTGATGATCCTATAAGCAGTGGAAGATTCTGGATCTAGCCACGCAAGTGCCTGGCCTCTACCAGTATCTACTCAGGTTGGATCTGGAGATCCTCTTCTTCTCTATCACGTCTTCAAAAATTAGATCTGAATCTGATTTGGAGGATCTTCAAAACACCTTTCGAAGATCAGTAGTTGTCCTTTGCAGCAGCACAGCCTTCTAGCTTTCTATCGCCTTTCTCTCATCTAGATTGCACCAACTTAGATCCCAAACTACTTTGGGCATGGAGAGGAGAGGGAGAAGATGGTCTTGGCATGGAGGAGGAGGAGAGAGGCAGCCTTGGGGTGTGGAGAATTATTCACATGAGATTTTGAGTTGGGCGTAGGGTCTTATTTATAGACTATGCGTGATCCAACTCCTCTTCTTCCCAACCAATCATAACTCTTTATGAAATCAGATCTAAATCTGATTAGTGGGAATAGAGTCCCTTGGATTCATCATTAGATGGCACCTAAGACCAGTCAAAGTTGGTTCTTAGGAGGAATCTAATCAGAATGCAAAAAGGAGATGGAGTCCCTATCCAACAGGAACTCCTAGGCGCCTCAAACTTGGGCACACGCCAAGGGTGGTGTGCGCCCTCCTCTTTGCCAGCTTTTGGTAGGGGGACAAGCTCCCACCAGCTCTCCAATAGGTGCATGACACATGGATAGAAGTCAAAGTGTCAATGGTCAACATTTAACCAATCAAAGGTTAACTTTTGACCAAAGTCAAAGGACGAGAAATGGCAGGTGACCAAAAATGGCAAGTATTGTCTTACAAAATAAGACAACCCTTTTTTGATCTAGACGGGCTCCAGTCAGATCAAGTGAAGGCCTCTGATCGAGTACAAACTCCTTTGGCTCAGTCAGGACAACTATTTATGATAGTAAAAGAAGAACGTTAGGTTCAATCGAGTGCTAGCACGATTTTCCTTGAACCTAATTGAATCTCATTCAGATCAATTGAACTGGATTAGTTCAATTGATGATTATCAGATTCAAACCCTTGTTTGTATGACCTAGTTAGGTTCAGTTCTATATGGTAATGGGATATGTCATGATCTCTATCATCGACATCATCGAAACTCCTTTCGATGGATCAGAACTTTTCTGATTCGAACAGCTAGAATGATCGATCATCTAAATCATTCTAATTGCTCCCAAAATCCACCAGTGACACCTAGCAGTATATGGTGGCAACCCATCAGAGCTGAATGCGAACCTCTTGGTGCAGCTACCTATGTGATTAAGTTCTTCTATCTTGAGCCTCGATCAGATTAGGGTTAAGGTGAACTCATCAAACCCTAGTTTCTATCATATGATGTAATCATTCGATTCAAGTCTGATGTGAAAATCTAAATAGAAACTCTTTCTATTATTTCACTCTGCCATGGCCATGGGCTTCTGGACTTGATTCTTCATGATCATCATAGGGCTGCTCCTCTACCACCGAGGTAGATAGATTCCATCTTGATGCAATCCAGTTCCTACAATGAACATGCTATAGCCAACATACACCTCAGGATTCCATATGGCTAGGAGACCGAGTTATGGTGTAGTCAAACTATAACACCCTCAAGATGAACTGCTGATGCACCTTAGGTCAAAGAACCAGACACACCACTACAGCATCGAGTCAGTCATTAACGAGAAGGTAGACTTCCTAATGACTACTCGAGGTGGTTATGCTCAGTGCCCTCATTCTCTAATGAATACCTGTACTCTCACTCCGGTGTCTCCACACCGTAGACTCAAGACTCATGTACTAAAGAAAAGCGATTGTACACCAACCTTCCGGATCAATCACCATCCTCATAATGATCCTATGGTTGGGAGCATTTTATGAGTTAATAATGATTATTCATGACTTAAATTTTTAACTCTTGAAAATATGAATTATCATTACCATTAACTCCAAGGATGTATCACAGACACTAAATACACATATGTGATAGAAAATAACCCATTTTATTGATTATCGTCAAAATTATAGTTTTGCCCCTAGAAGCGTATTAGAAGTGTCAGCCAATTCTGGCTTCTAGGGCACATATATCTAATAGCTACTTCACGTAGATTCTTTCCTCCAAAGTTCCATGAAGGATGGCCATCTTTATGTCCATTTGTTCCAATTCCATGTTATGCTATGCCACCAGTGACAGTAAAACTCGAATAGATGTATGATGCACCACAAAAGAGAAAATTTCTATATAGTCAATCCCTTCCCTTTGTGAGTATCCCTTTGCTACCAGCCTTGCTTTGAATCTGACTCCACCTTATTCTGAAGGTGCTTCTTTCTTTATGAACACCCACTTTGAGCCAATAGATCGAGCACCCTCTGATAGATCCACCAGCTGCCATGTCTAATTCTTCTCAAGTGATTCAATCTCCTCCATCATGGTCTACATCCATGAATCATGATCCTCACTCTCCATGGCCTCTGCATAATTCTCTGGATCTTCATTAGCAGTGATGAGTGCATAAGAGATAGCCTCATCAATGCCATATCTAATCGGTCTCCTAGTAATATGCTGCGGCTTATGCAAAGCCACTCCTACTGGCACATCTCTGCCTGATGTCTATGGTTGCTCCTACACATCTATCTAAACTATTGACCCTCCATGCTGATTTTCAATCTGAGATAATACTTTTTTGCCCAGCTCCACCTCAACAGAAACACTCCTATAAGTGGATGTAACCTGCATGCCATCATTCTCTGACTAGCCACTACTGTTCACCTTTGTTTCCCTAGTTTCGTCTATCCTAGACCTCCTCAAGATGCTCTTCTCATCAAAGATAACATTCCTACTGATGACTGACTTCTATGCCTGAGAGTTCCACAGTAGGTACCTCTTGACTTCTTGTGGATACCCTATGAATGTCATCTTTTGAGATTTTGGATCCAATTTGCTCCTTTCGGTTACCTCCACATGTGCATAGGCTATGCAATTGAAGACTTTCAGGTGGCCAAGCTCCACCTCCTTTCCACTCCAGACCTCTTTTGGAATCCTTCCATTCAGCTTATAATGAGGGGATCTATTCATAAGAAAATAAGAAAAAGTTAGAGCATCACCCCAAAAGGACTTTGGAGTGATGTCTGCAGTCTCAAACTCCATGCCTTCTCAGTCAGTGTCCAGTTCATCCTCTCCGAGACACCATTCTACTAAAGCGTCATCCATACCGTGTAATGGCATTTGATGCCATTTTTCTCACAGCACCTCCTAAACTCTTGGTTAGTATACTCTCCTCCATTGTTCGACCTCAGATACTTTACCTGTCACCTTGACTCCTCTACTTCAGCTCTCCAGGCTCTGAACTAAGCAAACACCTCTGATTTTTCTCTGATCAGATAAATCCATACCTTCCTTGAGAAATCATCAATGAAAGTAACAAAGTATTTTGCCCCACCTCTAGCTGATACAGGAGCTGGTCCCCACACATCCGAGTGCACTAAATCCAACATTCCCTCTCTGCACTTCATACTTCTGGCAAACTTCATCCTATGCTATTTGGCAAAGATACATGGCTCATAAAGATTTGTGCCTTCCTCCTTCAGGGTTGGGATCATACCTCTTCTGCTTAGTTTTGTGAGCCCATGGTCACTTATATGACCCATCCGATAGTACCATAGTCGATATAAAATCCGCTCCTCTTGTGCTGCTGCTAGCACCTCTGCACTATTATTTACCATTGAGCCTTTCATTCTATAAAGATTGTTGCTCAGTTTTCTATCTCTCATCACCACCAAAGCTTCCTTAAAAATTTGATAATGTACATGCCTGACATTTGATAATGTATGAATGATCCCATCGTACATCCTCATCCTGATAGAGCCAATTTCAGCTACTTTGCATGAGTGATCATCTCCAAGACTGGCACTTCCATCATCAATCTTTTGGTAGGTAACAAACCACTCTCGATAAGAAGTATAGTAGTGCGAGCATGCTGAATCTAATATCCATATATCGCACTCTATGGATCCATCTGATACAACTAACAGATCTTCTCTACTATTCACAGAAGTTGTATCATCTTCCTTGCTGACCTTTCCTTTTTCTGATCTCAAAAGGGGACAATCTCTCCTTAGGTGTCCAGGCTGATGACATTTATAACATTTCAATGTCATCTTCCTTTGATCGCGAGACTTTGACCTACCATTGGATTTTTCTCTTGTCTTCTCCTTTGATCTTTCCTATCTTTTATTCATAGCCAAGATCTCAGACTTAGGGTCTCCCTTGCAGATCTTCTCCTTTTGCTCATTTGATCTGAGCAGACCAACAACCTCTTCATAGTTTAGGGTCTCCTTCCCATAAGCCAGAGTTGTTATGAGACCATCATACGAACCTGGGAGAGAACATAATAGTAACAATGTCTGATTCTCCTCGTTGATCTTCACATCCAAACTCATCACCTCAGAACATGCCTGATTGAACCTTTGGATATGTGCAACAAGATCTCTGCCTTTGAGCATCCTTAGACTATACAGCTATTTCTTCAACCATAGCTTGTTCATCATGTTCTTCCCTATATATGTGTTCTTCAGTCTCTCCTAGAGCCCTTTTGCCATAGTTTCTATGCAAACCTCAGACAAAATCTGATCGGCCAAGCACATCCGGATTATGCTAAAAGCAATTTCCTCCAATTCTTCTCAATCCTCAGCACTAATCTTTTCTCGCCTTTCTTTTGTCAAGACCTTGTAGATCCTCTGCTAAACCAACAAGTTCTTTACTCCTTACTGCCATAGGATAAAGTTTTCCTTGCCATCAAACTTCTCAAAATCCACCTTGAATCCACTTGACCTTATGACTTCAAACAAGTCAAGAACAGATCCCTAACACCCTTTACAATCACAAACTAGTAAAACTATCCTTCATAAAAGATCTAACTAGCCCTAGATCCTTTTTCCAAACTTCTATATCATCGTTCCTCCGTGTAAACAATGTCCACCTCAATCTAGAGACAACCACAAAGCAAACTAGAAGTTTTAGGATAAAACCTGGTGCAACGATCCTAGATGTAGTAAATCCTAGGTGTCTTCCTTTCTTCCACGCAACACCGCTCTGATACAAATGTTGGAAATATGTGCTCTTCCCACACGATTCAACGTGGCCATCGGTGATTAGCCAAGTAATAAGAAAGTACTTCTCTAAGATCTCTATGGAAGTATGATCAAATAAATCAAGAAATAGAGAAGAAGAGAAGAAGATATTTTTGGGAGAAAAAATTTTTTATTTAGTATGTTTCAGCACTTTTACAATCTTGACCTATTTTCAGTATATATACTTTATAAAGGGTCAAGCCCAAGCTCATAGAAAAACTTTTCAAAATCCAAACAACCCACGTACACAAAATAATAACCCATCAAAATTGAGCCGACCCAGTTTCAGACTGAGCCGGCTAACCTACGACTGGGTCGGCTCAGTCCCATACTGAGTCGATCTAGTTGTGTACCATACCAATAGTTCGAAAATGCGACTTTCTATCTAAATTTTTCTCTGAGACCTAGCCGACCTAGTTCCGAACTGAGCCGACCCAGTTTCCAACTGAGCTGGCTCAGTCTTAGAGTGAGCCAGCCCAGTTTCTAAACTTTACTATTGAGATTGATTCTTCTTCCGACTCGCTTCCATCTTTCCATGACCTATCTTCTCATATTTTCAAGACTTGAAAGTGCCACTTCTGAGCTCACACGTGCGTGGCTCCTTCCAGAACCTCATGAATCAATAGGATCATTATAGGATAATTAGATTACCTAATCAGGTACTTTAAATTAAATATGATTTAATTTTAGTTTTTAATTTTTAATATCAGATCACCATGATTAGATCTGAGAACTTTTTGATCTAATTGGCTTACTTAAAAATTTTTAGAAAAAATTTCCTCAGATCTGATCAGATCTGTACGATCCTATGGAGGAAAATAGTATTGTTCCTTCAAAAGTAACTCTAGAGATCTTGTTATTGAGACAATGTTCTTGGATTTGAAAGATAATTTTATTTATTTTCCAAGTTGACATGCTTTGCAAATCTTGTTCTTTTCAAAGTTTATTTTGGATAAGCCTTTTACCAAGTCAAGCTTAATTAATCTAGACGATGAGTCCATACTTACATGACCTAGCCTATTATGCCATATCCAACTAGATTCATTTACTTTAGCATTCATAGCAACAAGATATTCAATATTTTCATTTTTGAGTTCATCAAGACCAACAATATAAACATTACCATGTCTTTTTTCTATGAACTTAATGCTATCATCAAATGAATTAGTTACTATACATTGAGATAATTTAAATAAAATATTGAGATTTCTATTACATAATTGACTAATACTAAGTAGGTTGTGCATTAAACTATCAACAAGCAATACATTTTCTATACAAGTAGAGGGTGTGATCAAAATGCTACCGAGACCACTAATTTTGCCTTTACCATTGTCTTCAAATGTCACCACACCTCCATCCTTTGCTTCAAGAGAGATAAATTAAGATCTATCTTCCGTCATATGCCTCGAACATCTGCTATCTAGATACCATCTTCTTTTAGCTCTCATGGATGCCAAGCACACCTCATCATCATTGTATGCCATAAGACAAAGGTTTGCCTTTATTCTCTTTGATATTCCCCCTCACTTGAGGAAGAGTCCTCATCATTGCTCCATGTGGCTTTATATGCTTTCTTCTTTATTCTCTTGGAGCTTTTCTTCAATATGGGACAGTCCATCCAGAAGTATCCAGATTTCTTGCACTCATAGCAAAGAGGTAGTTGTTCCTTTTCTTTTTCATCTCTTTCTTTTTGCTACCTTCTTCTTTATTGTATTTTCTTCTAGGCTCAAAATTTTTTCTTCTTTTCATGAACTTTTTGAATCTTCTTGCTATCATTGCCATCTCCTCATCATCTTCTAAGTCTTCTTCGGAGTCACTCTCTTCCTCATGGATGGTAGCAGCCTTGAGGGCTATGATTTTCTTTTTCTTCACCTCTTCTTTCTTCCCTTGATTCATATTTAGCTCACGGGTTATAAGAGATCCAATGAGCTCTTCCAAAGCTAACTTGTTTAGGTCCTTCGCTTCTTGAATGGTAGTCACTTTTGGCTCCCAATTCTTCGGTAAGGACCTAAGAATTTTATGCACAATAATACTATTAGGATAGTCTTTTCCAATACTCTTTAAATCATTTAGTATATCGATGAATCTTGTAAACATTTTGGTGATAGTTTCTTGTGGTTCCATTTTGAATAATTCATACTTATGTACCAACATGTTTATCTTGGATTCTTTGACTTGATTAGCACCATCATGGGTGACTTCAAGTCTATCTCAAATTTCTTTGGCGGATGAACATGTTGATATTCTATTAAACACATTTGCATCCAAAGCATAATATAACACATTCATTGCTTTGGCATTGAGTTGTGCTTCTCTTTTGTCATATTCATCCTAATCCTTTTTGGGCTTTGGAATGGACATGCCATCAATTATGATTATGGATGTATAAGGACCTTTTACTATGACATTCCACATGTCATAGTCTTGTGCTTTAATAAATATCCTCATTCTTGCTTTCCAATAGGTATAATTATTTTCATTAAAAAATGGTGGTCTATTGGTTGATTGCCCTTCAACCAATTAATTTTCAATTGGGTTTGCCATTAATTCTTTGACTGTATGACCATTAGATCAATAACTAATATTAGAGCATCTACTCTGATACCACTTGTTGCCCAAGGATGGTTACCCAAGAGGAGGGGTGAATTAGATATTTTGAAAATTTAAACTCTAATTATGCTTAATTTTGAAGTTGTGTGCTTGGTAAAAAAAAAGTGATAAATAAGTATAGAATGAAAGCAATATAAATAACACAACAACCAACACAAACACCAAGCTTTTATAGTGATTCGGTGCCAAACTCAGCACCTACGTCCACTCTTCAAGTAAACTACTTGAGAATTCAATTATAATCACTTAATTGATTATAGTTTGATTGTTTTTCTTGGGGTCACAATCTAATCTAGTTAGTTTGGACCTAGGCTCACCAACTACAATCTTTACAATGATTGTTTTCTCAGGCTAACAATCATCCCCGATTGGTTTGGACCTAGGCTCACCAATCAAACCTTTACAATGTCCAACTCTAGGATTGGACCAACCCAAAGTTTCTCATCCTAAGAAACTTGTAAATAAATAAAATATAATGATTAAAAAAGTTTAGAAAGAAAACTTAATGAAGCTCAAAGAAGGAGTTTGTGAATGGAAGGCTTGATTTCTCTTGCTCTTCTTCTTGAATGCTTGAGAGAAGTTAGTGATGCTCTTCAATGGTTTTCTTTGACTTCTCTCACTTCAAGGATGATTGAAAGGACAAGTTGATCTCAAGAAAATAATTTTTTTACTTCACCTAATGGCTCTCAATGAATGAACTTGGTGTAGGGTTGAAGGCTCTTGAATGTATATCCTAATTTTTTTTTTTTTGAAGTTCTTAAATGTCCCTTATATATTCCAAGGCTTTCCCACCACTCAAAAATACCTGAGGAGGCTCCATTCAGTGTCCTAGCCATTGGGCACAAAAATCTAGCTATTGAAAAAAAGTTGGGACTGGAAAAGTATAGTTCTGAAAAAAACTAGCTATTACAGTGACTTAGTCGACTAACCTTCTTGACTTAGTCGACTAAGTCCCTTGGATCCTCAACTTTTGTCTTTTCTATGCTTTCTATCTTCTACAATCTTCTGAAATATAGTCGACTAACTTCTCAGACTTAGTCTATTAGAGTAGATCCATCAACTATGAAACATGGATCACCCACCCAAGATCACCTGTAGGAGATATGGTACCTCCTGTTACTATGAAAAGATAGAAGAAGACAAACAAACACAACCATATACGTGGTTCGGCCCAAGTGCCTACATCCAATGGACATGCAATGCTTCACTACTGAGAAAGAATAACAGAGGAGATATACAATCTCAACTCATCAACCATCTCTCTCAATCTAGAAGCACTCACCCATATAATGCTCTCAAACTAATCCCAAGAAGATCCTCCTCACAGATCTACTGGTCCAGGCTCCTCAACATCCTTGGATACTCTGTGAGACTCTTAGCCTCTACATCAAGTCCTAGCCTCTGTCCTTAGGCAACCCCACCATTTAAGGATACTCTTAGCTTTCTTGATGCTCTTAAGAAGCTACTGGCACTCTCTACTAAGATACCCTCCTCGATTGCTACACCACCGAGCCTATCTCAATCCCCATGCCTCCAGGGAGGTGCTACTGTAGCACTCCAGCGCTCCCTACCTCATCTTTGTGCTACCTGAGAGATTTTCTCTGAGACTCTTTGACTCTTTGGATCGTCAGGCTTTCTTATAAGCCCTAATCATTCCAATAGCCATCCAATTAGCTCCCATGTGCTCTCCTAGCCGTTGGATGGCACAACAGCTCCATAGATCCCGTAAATGGACCTGGTCCATGAGTTAGGGACTGTAGATCCGATCAAAAGGCTTCTGCTTGTGTGCCCGTGCATTGTTCACCATCGTGCTATTCGTCTCCATTGAGTTGGCTCCATCAGGAGCTAAGTAAGCTCGACTGCATCTCATCCGAGCACTAGTTTTTGTTTGCCTGAGAGAGTTGGCTCCAATCCACCTCGAGCCGGCTCAATCTCATCCCAAGCTGATCTTTCATCGACTACATATCCGAGTCAGCCCGACTATATGTTGGCTGATCTTTCTCATGACTTCTAAATCTCATTCTTGGCTTATCGTGGATCAAATCTTGAGGTGCCAAATTCCAACATTCTCCACCTCAACTCGATATTCGGCTCCACCTGAAATCTAAGAGCTTCCTATATGATACCACCTCCATGTCCTGGGGCTACTACCTGCTGCTCATGGATTGGCAAACATAGGAGTTGAGCCAGGCTGCTCGATCCTAAATTGAGTCTCGTGCCCGATCCATCTGCACCTAGAGCTCCACATCACATTGAGCTCCATTTGGCTTTTTCTTGCATACGAGAGCATCTACCTTGATTGTGCCCTTCTTCTAACTTGATCACCACCATAGCAACCCTTGGAACAACCTGACTCCTTCTAGCTCTAATACCACTATTAAGATAGATCCATCAACTGCAAAACATGGATCACCCATCCAAGATCACCTGTAGGAGATATGGCACCATCTATTGCTATGAAAAGATAGAAGAAGATAAACAAACACAACCATATATGTGGTTCAACTCATGTGCCTACATCCACGGGACATGCAATATTTCACTATCGAGAAAAAATAATAGAGGAGATACAATCTCAACTTATCAACCCTCTCTCAATCTAGAAGCACTCATCAATATAATACTCTTAAAGTAATCCCAAGAAGATCCACCTCATAGATCTACTGGTTTAGGATTCTTGACATCCTTGGTCACTCTGTGACACTCTCAGTCTCTACATCAAGCCCCAGCCTCTATCCTTAAGCAACCCCATCATTTCAGGATACTCCTGGCTTCGTTGATGCTCTTGGCGCATCTTGAGAAGCCTCTGGCACTCTCTATTGAGATACCCTCCTTGGCTGCTGCATCGTCAAGCCTCTCTCAGCCATCGTGCCTCTAGGGTGGTGCTACTGCAGCACTCTAGTGCTTCTTGCCTCATCTTTATATCGCTTGAGAGATTTTCCTCGAGACTCTCCAACTCCTTGGATTGTCAGGCCTTCTTATAAGCCCTAATCATTCCAATAGCCATCTAATCAGCTCTCATGTGCTCTCCTAGATGTTGGATGGCACAACAGCTCCATAGACCCCATGAATAGATTTGGTCCATGAGTTAGGGGTTGTAGATCCCATCAAAAGGCTTTCGCTCATGTGCCCGTGCGCTGTTTTCCATCGTGCTGCTCGCCTCCATCAAGCCAGCTACATCAGGAGTCGAGCTGGCTCAACTGCATCTCATCCGAGCACTGGTTTTTGTTCGCTTGAGAGAGTCCGCTCGGATCCACCTTGAGTCGGCTTGATCTCACCTCAAGCTGGCTCGACTGCATATCCGAGCCAGCTCAACTATATGTTGGTTGATCTTTTTCATGATTTCTGAATCTCATTCTTGGTTTATTATAGATCGAATCTTGAGGCACCAGATTCCAATAATTTACTAAGTTTCCTAGGTCTAGAATTTTTATTTTTCTATGCTTTCTGCTTTTGCTGTTCTCTGATACATAGTCGACTAACTCTCATAACTTAGTCGACTAAATATCCTAGATCCTGAATTCTCATTTTTCGTGCTTTCTGTATTTTTTTATTTTCTGATACTTAGTCGACTAACTCTTGGCTTAGTCGACTAAGATGCGCGCTAAGCGTGCCATTTGGTTTTTCACATCCTTTCTTTTTCAATTTCTTTTATAGGTTAGACTTACTTTCTAAACTTGATTTATCTCTCATTAAACATGTTTTTAGGGCGTATCATGTCTTGATTTTCTTCAAGAGCCTCTTGATTGATGATACTCCATTTGATTAATGAAAGTTACTTAGAGCATTGTAAATGCTTGAAATTTAAACTACACATCCTAAAAAATAATATTAGTAACTTAACAAATTATAATCAAATACTTTTATTATCATCAAAATCGGTCGAAGGGTCAACAAATCCTTCTCCAAACTGGGAGCTCAGTGAACCAAATCCCTTAACTACCTCTAAGAAGGAAGTTCTAACCTAAGAGATGGGCATGAAATAAAGAAAAAATTTTTCTTCCATTGATGATTGGAAGAAGGGGAGCCTTTAAGCAACCCCTTCTTGCTGAACTGGGGGGGGACATGTACCACCAATTTTTGGCAGTAGGATGATGTTTGAAAGTATAATAGTTACGAAACAAGAAAATGATTGGACGAACTTCAGCGGAGATATAAGGAATAAGAAAATCTATGATGAACCTAAAAGAATTTAGAACTATGGAAGCAAGAAAAATATCTAGAAATTGAAAAAGAGCTATAACAAAAGGAGGAGTCAGGAGAGAAAGTCCAGCATGAAGAGCCTCAGTGTACAAATAGAAGCGATTCGAGGAAGGAGTACAAGCTTGGTCACCTAGCTCAAAAAGTTCCAATTCATATTCCAAAGGCACCCTATACTAGATCCTTATCAGAGAAAGGTCTTCAGGGCATAGAGAGTAGGAGATGGTTTCAAGCATAAAGACTAGATGAGGTACTATTCTAAGCTCTGCTACTACCCTAGAGTTAGGATTTTGGGAGTTTGGATCGATCGAGCTCCTAGAGCCGATAGACGAAGATACCTCCGAAGGCATTTGGATCAAAGTAAATTCGAAAAACCCTCGAAAAATCAATAAGAGAAGAGCTACAAAATTTTGAAAGGGAGAATAGTGAAACCCACCTGAGAAGCCAAAGAGACTGAAAAAGCAAGTGAAAAATAAAGAATCGAGAGAAAGAAGATGTGGAACTAACCTATTTCAGATGAAGAACTCTGGAGAATGATCGAAAAAGTGAAATATGGTCGGGGGATGTCAGTGGCTAGAAAAAATCATGAAGGGAGAAGAACAAGATGCTCGAAGGCAGTGAGAATCGAAGGAAGAAGAAAGGAAGCACAAATGGAAATGAGAGGTCAAGGAAGGAGTTTAAATAGTCGAGGAAAATCAGAGGTGGTTATGATTGCAAACCCTCCTCGGTCAGTCTTGATCCACCACGTGTCTCGTCTATCATGCCAACCTCGACGCCTGACAGAACAATTATGGTGTCGTACATGGAGCTCTACATCGGATGAGTTTTCAAAGGAATGTAAATTTTCAAGTCATTCTCCCATTGAGAAGCTTTGGCATTAGGGGGAAAAAGGCAAGATTTTTTCATCTCCTGAGAGTGGGAAAGCAGCAAAGGACTTCGGTTGCTGCAGCTTTTGTACTCCCTTCATTCGAAACTTAAACTCGAGAGTAGGGGGACAAGTATTGGAGATAAAATTAGTTCTTGCCGAAGTTCTTCTTGGCCGACCTCCACTTTTTGAGAATCTAGTGATCTTCTCAGCATCAACTCCTGACTGTAGAATTTATCAAGAGTATATTAAAGTCTGACAGGACAATCTTAAATAATAAAAAGAAGTACTATTTTATTAACTCTGCTTTTTGGCTTAGGATGAATACCAAGATCAAAGCCCAACCCATCCGACCCTAACTAAAAATAGATTTTAAGGGTAGCTAAATTTTTTTATTGTAAATAACAAACTCCTTTCAGTTAAACTTTTTGAAGAAAAATCTAGATTTTTCTGCTCAGGATGCATCTGATTAGATCAGATTTGCAGTGGAATGATTTAAATTTTTTTTTATGATTTGATCAGATTTGAGAGTTCTCAGATCTAATTAGATTAATCTAAAATTTATAAATAAAATAAAATAAAAATAGTGATATCTAATATCACCTAATCAGGTGAGCCAATCATCCTATAATGATGATCTATTGCTGTTGAGACTCTGGATCTTTCCACGCACGCGCCCGACCTCTACTGTAGTCCGCTTGGGCCAGATCTGAATGCCGTCTCTTATTGGATCTGATCTCCAAACATCAAATCTAGAATCAACTTGATATGCCTTCGATCTAATCTCGGACAACAGCATGTTCGTCTCTCGATCAGGATCTTCTAGACTTGGTCTTTGTAGCAGCAGTCATCAACACTTGATGGCTGAATCGTCCAACTCCTTGGGCATGGAGGAGAGGGAGAGGATTAGGAATAGATGGCATGGAGGGGGAGAAACTAGTAGAGCTTCACCATAAATTAATTTCCATGCACAAATAGTTTGCACAGGATCTTATTTATAGACTTATTATAGAGTCCCTTCATATATAACTTTGAACAGGTCAAAGATAACATGCAGAAGGACTTTTTATCTGATTTCCATGCCCACACTTGAATTTCAACTTAATTTTGTTGCACAAAATCATATGAAAAATGGCATGGAGAAGATATAAGTATAGGGCTAGGTGAAAGCAACTTATCCTTAGGGTATTTGATCTCATCAAGCACCCTTGACCCATTCAAATCCTATTTGAATGGGATGCCACTTCTTATCTATATCCATATGGGGTGCACAGCCAAGAGGAGATGGGCGTGCACCCTCTTGGGGCTCTCTCTCCTCATGAGCAAATTAGGGGCATGCACCTAAGAAAATTTTAAGAATGCGCGGTGTTAGATGTATGCCCAAGAAGTCAGATTGGCTGACACTTGTAATACACTTCTAAGGATAATTTTATAATTATGAGTATAAGTTAATAAATAGATTATTTTTTATCATAGTATGTATTTAAAATGTCTGTGGTACATTCTTTGAGTTAATGGTAATGATAATTCATATTTTCAAGTGTTGAAAATTTGAGACATGAATTTTTATAATTAACTCATAAACAGCTCTCGATCGTAGGATCATCACGAGGATGGTGATCGATTCGAAAGATTGGTATATGATCATTTTTTTAGGATAGATGTGTCTTGAGTCTATGGTGTGGAGACATCGAAGTAAGAGTATAGATACTTATTAGAGAATGAGGGCACTGAGCATGACCACCTCGAGCAGTCATAAGAAAGTCTACCTTCTTGTCGACGACTGAGTCGATGCTGCAATGGTGTATTTGGTTCTTTGACCTAAGGTGCATTGACAGTTCACCTCAAGGATGTTATAGTTTGACTACACCATAACTCGATCTCCTAATCATTCAGAATCCTGAGGTGTATGTTGGCTATAGAATGTTCATTGTAGGAATTGGATTGCACTAATAGGGGATCTATCTACCTTGGTAGATGAGGAGCAGCCCTATGATAATCATGAGATTGAGTCCTTAAGCCCATGGCCAGTGAAGATGATAGAAATAGTTTCTATTAGGATTTTACATTGGACTCGAATCGAATGATTAATTCATATGACAAATGTTGGGTTTGATGAGCTCACCTTAACCTTAATCCAGTCGGGGCTCAAGATAGAAGAATCCAATCACACAGATAACAGCACCAAGAGATTTATTTTCAATTCTGATGGGTTGCCACTATATACTGCTAGATATCATTGGTAGATTTTGGGAGCAATTAGAATGATTTTGATGATCAATAATTCTAATTATATGAATCAAAAATATTCTGATCCATTGAAAGGTGTTTCGATGATGTCGATGATAGAGATCACGACATGTCTCATTATCATATAGAACTAAATCTAATTGGATCACACAAATAAGAGTTTGGGTCTAGATGTCATCAATTAAGCTAACCTAGTTTGATTTATTTGGATTAGATCCAATCAGGTTCAAGGTAATCGTGCTAGCACATGGTTGAGCCAGACTTTCTCCTTCTATAATCTTTGTGATTCATCGCAATCGAGTTAAATTTGATTTGACTCATTCTTGTATCTTGAATAGATTTATTTTCATCTGACTAGAACCTATCTAGGTTAGATTAATTATAGAAATTAAATCCATTCATAGTGTAAATGGACTAGGGTCAAAAGTTGACCTATTTGAGAGAATTGAGGGTCATCTGATCAGATACTTATAAAAAATTCTATAGAAATCATTTTGATCAAATTTTTGGATATCTGATGGCACAGGAGTCACAAATTGGGTGTACCAAATTTTGTAATTTTTGGAGGTGCCTAGATTGAGTTATGAAAGAGTTTGATTTAGATTAATCTCTTGAGGGAAGAGTCCTAGGTGCAGTGGACTCTTCCTTATCTACTTATGCTGACACCTTTATGAATCAATTTTGGTGACAAAATTAGATGAGATCTGGTGGTTTTTTGTGTAGAATAATCCCTAGAGTTCCTTTGATCAAATAATAAGTGATTTGGTCAAAGAAGGACTCTAGATGTTATTGGGTTTGAGAAACCTTTCTCATGCCATTGTGAAGCATCGCATAAAATATATTTTCCACACCCAAAGGAGCTAGCTCTTAGATATCCCATACCCCCTTATCCACTCTCTCCCTCTCTTTTATAAGCTTAAAAAGTTAGGCACAAATTTGAGTTAAAGGTCCTAGGTTTTTGGCACAAGATTCAGGATCTACACGATGGTGTTCGTGAGACGGACAAGCAGCCTTCTCAAATTATTTTGAAGGTTCTTCAGATCAGATTCATATCTAATTTTTGAAGAAAAGATTCATGAGGAGAAGGCATCCAGATCCTACCTGAGTGGATACCGGTAGAGGCCAAGCGTGTGCGTGGCTCCTTCCAGAATCTTAGGATAGATTAGGATCATCGTGGGGTAATTTGATTACCCAAAGCAAAGGTATGAAATTAAATTAGATTTAATTTTATTTTTAATTTTTAATATTAGATCTTTAGTATTAGATCCAAGATGTCTTAGATCTAATTAGGATCTTAAAAATTTTTATTTTAAAATATTTCTTTAAATCCAATCAGATCTAAACGATCCTGTGCAAGAAAAATAGAATTTTTACTTCAACTGGTATTAGAGCCAAATTGGCAACTCATCAGATCTATTTTAGATTTAATTTAATTTTTATTTATGATCTGATATTAAAAAATTTTAGATGTTACATCAGATGTGATTAGATCTAAAATTAAAAAATTAAAAATTAAATCATTTAGATCTAAAATGTATGAGATGCATGACTAGACTAGGTATAGAATAGTTCTATGTGTAGTCTAGTATGATTATGTATTTAATTTGATTAAATATAATTTTAGATCTATTTAATTTTTATTTTTTTTGATATTATAATTATTATAATTAGATCTAAAAATAGAAAATAAAATTTTAATTTTTGATTTATTCATATGAGATATGAAAGATGCATGCTTAGACTAGTTATAGAATATTTCTATAAAATATCTAGAATTATTTTATTTGATATGATCAAATTTAAATTTTATTTTTTAGATATTATATATAATATATTAGATCTAAAAGCATGCATATTTAATTTAGTTATGATACATGAGATGTATGCAAAAATGTATAAGTTAGATCATTCATTGTATATGCGATATATGATTTAGATTTAACTAGTTTTATAGTAGAAATTATATTTCTAATTAAGATGTTCTCCTTGGCCATCCGGTCATAAGAACAAAGTAAAATTTAAAGATCCTCTCCTTCCATTCGATGGGGTGTTCTTATAATGTGTAGGGATGCTGCACGTTCATTCTTAATAAAAAATTAAAACTTATTTTTTTACAAAATTTTATATCTTGAAATCCTAAAATTTTATTACATATTTTATTCATGAATCCAAAATTTAATTAAGAATTAAGATTATGAAATTAATTAGGTCTAAAAATTATGAATTTTTAGATCTAAGATATATTCATAAAATTGGGTTCGAGCTTTGGTAGCTTAATTAGGTCTAGCGGTTGATCAAACTGAATCAAGAGTTGGTTAGGTGAGATTAAAGAAAGCTTAGATTTGATCAGCCTAATAAGATTAAGTTTGGGTCAAGATCGAAATACATTGAGATGTGACTCGATCAATTCAAGACCTAATTTGGCTCCATGATTCGAGCTTGAATTGTATGCTAATCCAATTAGTTCTGATTTGATAATTTGGTGTCTAAGATAAGTCTAGCAGATATGACCAACTAATTTTTAATTAATAAATACTCGATCTGAATGCGTTCTTATTGAGTTAATGGCATATCCCTTCCACTGGTCTCACTTACCTGACCATTTATGTTGACCCAGTTCTGATTCGAGGTGGCTAACAATTCGAGACAACCTATGCCACTAGATTAGTCATAATTGTTATGACTAAGTCAAGTCAAGTTTAAAGAGATCTAAATTAAATTTTTCTAAAAAAATATTAAGTCTAAGATCTTCCACCATTGTAGTGTGTGGGCCCTTCCTAGGATTGATTCTTCTCGACTGGATACAGTGGTTCAATTGCATCGAAAAGATGCAACCATGTCTATTAGGCATTGGATGCTATGGGTTGGAGGATGGGTTGGGCTCAATATTCTAGATATGGAGAGGAACCCAATCAGAAATTCAATTCATGCAAATGGTGGGTCTGACTTAACTAAGGAGTGGATCAATATTTTGGATATGATGAGATTCATGAATTAAAGATCAGGTTTGGGTGCACCATAATTAGAGAATCATTGGATAATAGTTGTTCACTCATCGATTGACCCATCACCAATAACTATTTGGTGAGGTGATGAGCCAGTCGGTGGAACCGCACCATCCACTAGAAATTAATAATTATGAAGATTTTTGCATCTCTATCAAGGGAGTGTAGGGATCCAAAAAAATAGTGAGAGCCTAATTTATTTAAAAATAATACTTCTAAATAAATTGATTAAGTCTAATTATAAAATCTAACTAAAAACTTTGACTCTCTATAGGAAGATGTCTGTGTCCAACCCACTAGCCCGCATTCTGGACACCCATAGACTGACCGATCCAAATTACAAGGATGGACTTTGGAACTTCAAAATTATTTTGGATTTTGAGAAGTTGACTCATGTGTTGGAATAGGATCCTTCCACCTTACCAGTCCATCCATCTACTAATTAGAGAGCATCTCTTAAGAAGTGGATGGATGAAGATAATAAAGCCAGGTATTAAATGTTGGGCTCGATGTCTGATGAGCTCCAGTGCCAACATGAAGATATTAGGACTAGCCGACAAATATTGGCTCACTTGCAAGAATTATTTGGTGAACAGAGTCACGCAACCAAGTATCAAGTCACTACGAGACTATTTAAGGCTCAAATGCATGATGGGCGGTCGGTCCAAGATCATTATCTGATGATGATCAAGGACATAGAAGAGCTTGAGAAGCTTGGTGTGAAGTTAGATCATGATCTGTAGATTGATATAATTCTACAGTCCTTGACTGATGCGTATGGACAGTTCATCATGAACTACCATATGCATAAACTTCAGAATACCTTGGCTAAACTTATGAACATGCTAGTTACTGCTGAGCTTTCTATGAAAGGTTCTAAAGACTCAGTACTTGTAGTGGAACAGACTCTTCCAAAAGAAAGTCTTTTGGAAAGAAGAAGTTCATGAAGAAGTAGAAGGTGGATGGTAGGAAGAAGAAGGTAGAGCTGAAGAAGAAGGCCGCTGACAAAAAAAATATTTCTATTACAACACTGACGACCATTGAAAGTGGAACTACCCTCTTTATCTAGCCAGCTTGAAAAACAAGGAGGTAGGTCCTTTTGGAGGTATGCTCATTACAGAATATAATCTTACGATTTCTTTTGCGTATAGTTGGATGCTTGACTCTGATTCTAGTGCTCACTTATGCACTTCTATATAAGGTCTTAAGGATAGCAGGAGGTTGAGGGATGGTGAGATGATCCCACACATCGGGAATGGAGCAAGAGTTGTTACTGTAGCCATGAAAATCTATCCTCTACGATTACCATCAGGATTAGACTTAGTACTTAGGAATAACTTTTATGTGCCTGCAGCAAGCAGGAATTTGATTTTTGTTTCATGTTTAGCACAAGAAGGCTATGTAATTAGTTTTCTTAAGGACCATTGTAATATTCTTTATGAAAGAAATAAAATTGCAAGTGATTTTCTTATAAATGATCTCTATCAGTTATATATTGATGTTTTCATTTTTAATATCGAGCAAAACATAAATGCCATAGGATCAAAGCGACCTAGGGATAGTCTAAATGATAGGTATCTTTGGCACCTTAGGATAAATCATATAGCTGAAGATAGAGGATTAATAATTTGGGGAAATCCGGGCTATTGAGTCCGTTGACTTTCGAGTCATATCTGATTTATGAATCATGCTTTCATGGCAAAAAGACCAAGCTCCCTTTTATGGGATATGGGAAAAGGACCATAGATCTACTTGCCTTAGTACATACTGATGTATGAGGTCCATTTGATGTGTCAACCAAGGATAATTATATCTACTTCGTCATCTTTATTGATGATTTATCTCGGTATAGGTATGTGTATTTGATGCAACATAAGTCTAAAGCTTTTGAAAAGTTTAAGAAATTCATATTTGAGGTAGAAAAATAAATAGAAAAATCCATTAAGGTTCCTCGATCAAATCAAGAAGGCGAATATCTTAGTCAAAAATTTCTAAACTATCTTAAGGATAATGGCATAGTCTCTCAATGGATTCTACCTAGAATGCCTCAACTTAACGAGATTTCAGAATGGAGAAACCGAACCCTATTAGATATGGTCCGATCCATGATGAGTTTCACGAACCTCCTTAAGTTTCTTTGGGAACATAGTCTGATGACTGCTATATATTTACTGAATAGAATTTCATCTAAAATTGTTCCTACCACACCGTATAAGATATGCCATAGTAAGAAATCAAATCTGAGTCATCTCAAAATTTGGTATTGTTCGACCCATGCCAAGAGACAACAAGCGGACAAATTAGAGTTTAGATCCTTTATAGCTTGATTTATTGGATATCCTAAAGAGTTATTAGGATATTATTTCTATCTTCTAGAAGATCACAATGTGATTGTGAGTCGATATACCATTTTTTGTAAAAAATAGTTTATTCAAGATGGTGGCATCGGAAGATAGATTAGACTCGAGGAGAAAGTCTTCCAAGAGCTACAAGCCAAGGACCCTATGGAACCCAATCAGATTGAGCTAGCCCGGATACTACCTCCTCCACCTCGTAGATCAAGTAGAATTTTTCAACCTCCTGAAAGGTACTTAGATACTATATCAGAAGACGTAGAGAAAATGTTCCTCATGAAAAATAGGGTTCATGATGATGATCCTAAAACTTATGATGAGGCGATATTAGATATCGACTCCAAGAAATGGTTAGGGGCAACGAGGTTAGAGATTGACTCAATGCATTCGAACCAAGTCTGGACCCTTGGTAGATCTACCAGAAGGTATAGTACTTATTGGGTGTAAATGGATCTTCAAGAGAAAGATAGGTGGCGATGGGATTGTAGAGACATTCAAAGCAAGGCTCATAGCGAAAGGGTATAGTCAGCATGAGGGCATTGACCATCAAGATACTTTTTTGCCAATATCCATGCTCAAATCCATCTACACATTGCTTGCTATTGTAGCCTATTTTGATTATGAAGTATGGCAGATGGATGTAAAAATGATGTTCTTAAATGGATATCTTAAGGAAGATATCTATATGGAACAACCACTAGAATTCACATTCATTAATAATGATCGCAAAGTATGCAAGCTACAAAGATCCATATATAGACTTAAGCAAGCATCTCAGAGTTGGAATGCTCATTTCAATGATGTAATCAAATCATTTGGATTCATCATGAATGAGGAGGAGCCCCATGTATTCAAAAAGATCAGTGGGAGCGCTGTTGTCTTCCTCGTACTATATGTGGATGACATCCTCCTAATTGGAAATGATATTCTCATGTTGACTGCAGTCAAAATATGATTGTCTAAGAAGTTCTCTATGAAAGATCTAGGAGAGGCATCCTTGATTATAAAAATTAAGGTCTATAGGGATAGACCGAATAGGATGCTAGGTCTCTTATAAAAAATGTACATAGAGGAGGTGTTGAAGAGGTTTAGCATGGAAAACTCCAAGAGAGATTTAGTACCCTTCAAACATGGCATTCATCTCTCCAAGAAGATGTGCCTTAGCACACCTGAGGAGATTGAATGCATGAGCAAGATCCCTTATGCTTCAGCAATAGGGAGCCTCATGTATGCCATGCTATGTACGCGACCTAATATTGTCCATGCTGTGAGTGTCACGAGCAGGTATCAGTCGAATTCAGATGAAGAGCACTGAACTTCTGTGAAATGTATCCTTAAGTACTTGAGAAGGACTAAGGATATGTTTCTAATTTTTAGTAACGGAGAACTCCAGGTCTAGGGATATACAAACTTGGATTTTATGTCCAACATAGATGATCGAAAATCGACATCTAGAAGTCTATTTGTGTGCAATGATGGTGCTATCAGCTGAAAGAGTTTCAAGCAGATGGTGATAGCAGACTCCACCATAGAAGCAGAATACATCGGTGTATCGAAGGCTGCAAAGGAGGCATTTTGGTATAAGAAGTTTGCCGCAGAGCTCAGAGTAATGGCATTAGATGCCATCCCTCTATTCTGCGATAATAATGATGCCATAGCCCTAGCTAAGGAGTCGAGGTCTCACAAGAAATCCAAGCACATCGAGCGACAATACTATCTCATCTATGATTACCTTGAAAAGAGATGCATCAAGGTCAAGAGAGTCGACACTGCATACAATATGGCTGACCCATTGACAAAGCCATCGAGCCAGCAGAAGATCAAAGCCAAACTTGAGAAGATGGGACTTAGATTTGTAGACAATTGGCTTTAGGTCAAGTGGAAGTTTGTTAGATGTGTGTCCTAAAAGTCAAATTGGCTGATACTTGTAATACACTTCTAAGGGTAATTTTATAATTTTGACTATAAGTTAATAAATGGATTATTTTCTATCATAGTGTGTATTTAAAGTGTCTGTGATACATCCTTTGAGTTAATGGTAATGACAATTCATATTTTCAAGAGTTAAAAATTTGAGACATGAATTTTCATAATTAACTCATAAACAGTTTTCGACCGTAGGATCATCATGAGTATGGTGATCAATCTGAAAGATTGGTGTACGATTACTTTTTTAAGATAGATGTGTCTTGAGTCTATGGTGTGAAGACACTAGAGCGAGAGTACAAGTACTCGTTAGAGAATGAGAGCACTGAGCATGACCACCTTGAGCAGTCATAAGAAAGTTTACCTTCTCGTCGATGACTGACTTGATGCTATAGTGGTGTGTCTGGTTCTTTGATCTAATGTGCATCGAAAGTTTACTTTAAGGATGTTATAGTTTGACTACACCATAACTTGATCTTCTAGCCATTCGGAAGCTTGTGGTGTAGGCTATAGCATGTTCATTATTGGAAATGGATTGTACTAATAGAAGATCTATCTACCTCGGTAGATGAGGAGCAGTCCTATGATAATTATGAGATTGAGTCCTTAAACCCATGGCCATGGCAAAGTGAAGGTGATAAAAAGAGTTTCTGTTAGGGTTTCATATTAGACTCAAATCGAATGATTAATTCATAAGACGGATGCTGGGTTTGATGAGTTCACCTTAACCCTAATCTAGTTGGAGCTCAAGATAGAAGAACCCAATCATACAGGTAATTGCATTAAGAGGTTCATTTTTAGTTCTGATGGGTTGCCACCATATACTGCTAGGTGTCACTGATTGATTTTGGGAGCAATTAGAATGATTTTGATAATCAATAATTCTAATTGTATGAATCAAAAAAGTTCTGGTCCATCGAAAGGTATTTTAATAATGTCGATGATAGAGATCGTAACATGACTCATTACCATATGAAATTGAACCTAACTAGGTCATGCAAACAAGGGTTTGGGTTTAGATGTTATCAATTAAGCTAAACCAGTTCGATTGATTTGGATTAGATCCAATCAGGTTCAAGATAATCATGCTAGCACATGATTGAGCCTGATTTTCTCCTTCTATAATCTTTTTGATTCGCCGCAATCGAGTTAAATTTGATTTGACTAATTCTTGTATCTTGAATGCATTTATTTTCATCTGACTAGAACCTATCCAAGTCAGATTAATTATAGAAATTAAATCCATTCATAGTGCAAATGGACTAGGGTCAAAAGTTGATCTATTTAAGTGATTTGAGGGTCACTTGATCAGATGCTTCTAAAAAATTTTTTAGAAATCATTTTGATTTGATTTTTGGTTATGTGATAGGAAATGAGTCATACATTAAGTGTACCAAATTTTGTGATTTTTGGAGGTGCTTAGACTGAGTTGTGATAGTATTTGATTTGGATCAAACTCTTGAGGGAAAAGTCCTAGGCATAGTGGACTCTTCCTTATCTACTAGGTTCAGTTAGATCAAGAGAAATCCATTTAGAATTTTTGAAAGAGGCTTGTCCAAATTTCATCTCATGATTTTAGGACAAGCTCTAATCTGAAAAAGATAACCTTGTCTTATTTCCATCTTATGAGATTTAGAACAAGTCTTGATCAGGCCAGGATAAAGTCCAGTCAGAACAAGAAAAATCCTTACAGAGTTTTCTTATCCAAATAGTTTCAGAAATTAGCAGGTCTTATCTTGTTTCCATCCGATGGATTAGGATAAGCCCAGATCAGGTTACGATAATACTTTTTTGACCTGGACAAGCTACAGTCTAACTAGGATAAGGTTTCTGGATGAGCCAAATCTAATTTGACTCAATTGAGACAAACCAAAGTAACTATAGAAGGAGAATGTTCGGCTTAATCGTGTGCTAGTATGATTTTCTTGAACCTAATTTGATCTAATCCAAATCAATCAAACTAGATTATCCTAATTGATGACATCTAGACCTAAACTCTTATTTGTGTGATCCAGTTAGGTTCAGTTCTGTATGATAATGGGATATGTCACGATCTCCATCATCAACATCATCGAAATAACTTTTGATGGACCAGAACTTTTTTGATTCATCCAATTAGAGTCATCGATCAAGACAATTCTAATTGGTTCCAAAATCCACTAGTGACACCTAGTAGTATATAAAACTGAAAAATAAACCTCTAGGTGCAGCTACCTGTATGATTGGGTTCTTCTATCATGTGCCCCCATGGGATTAGGATTAAGATGAACTCATCAAACCCAACACCCATCATATGAATGAATCATTCAATTTTTATCCGATGTGAAACCCTAATAGAAACTCCTTTCTATTAGATTCAGGATACCATGGCCATGGGTTTTAGAACTCAATCTAATGATCATCATTAGACTACTCCTCTACCGAGGTTGATAGATCCCATTTTGGTACAATCCAATTCCTATAATGAAGATGCTATAGCCAACATACACCTCAAGATTCCGAATGGCTAGGAGATTGAGTTATGGTATAGTCAAACTATAACCTCCTTAAGATGAACTACTGATGCACCTTAGGTCAAAAAACCAGACACACGACTGTAGCATCAAGCTGGTCATCGATGAGAAGGTAGACTTTCTTATGATTGCTCGAGGTGGTCATGCTTAGTGCCCTTGTTCTTAACAAGTACCTATACTTTTGCTCTGATATCTCCACACCATAGACTCAAGACTCATCTGCTCTAAGAAAATGATCATACACAGATCTTTTGGATTGATCACCACTCTCGTAATGATTCTATGATTGAAAGCAGTTTATGAGTTAATTATTATAACACTGCCTTAAATTTTCAACTCTTGAGAATATGTGTTATTATGCCTATTAACTCAATGGATGTATCATAGATACATTAATATACAATATGATAAAATAAATATTTTTTTAATTAATTTTAAATCAAAATTATAAAAATGCTCCTAGAAAGTATTTAACAAGTGTCAGGTTGGGATATCAATTATTCGGATACCACTTGTTAAGAATTTAGGATCAAATTATTGCTGCAGAAAGAAGGAAGAAATAAAATAAGAAAAACAATCAAGCATGTAGATCGACCCAAAGGCTCGCCTCTATGGGGCATGCAAAGCTCCACTATGAAAGAGAAAAATAGGCACAAGAGGAGAAGACCCACTCTCAACTTACCATACATAGATCTCTTTCAACTAGAAGCTATCCTCATAAAAGCTCTCTTAGAATTCTTTGGAAACTCTTAGAAGCTATAAGATGTCTGCCCTCATAGCCTCCTCGCTAGATGCTATGCACCTGTTGCTTCTCTATCTCATAGGCTACATGTACTCGATATTCTGCCAAGCTCCTCTCGACACTGCCTATGCCTCTCACACCACATGCGCCACCATGCTGGTCCACAGCACCTCAACCCTTTCAATAGATAAGAATCCTCTTCTCAATAGTTCACATGAGTCCTAACGGGGCTCTTTCTCCTAATATGAGTCAAACATGATCTTGATGGAGTCTTGAAATATTTTCCAACCTTTAGATTATGATCACAATCCTCCATAGCCACTGGATCCTATGGTTCATGCGCAACTCCGATAGACCCCTTGGATTAATCACCATCCGAGTCTAAATAGAAAAGTCCCATCCTATTCGAATCATTTCCATCAAGTCGGCTCTGTCAGGGGTCAAGCTAGCTTGACTGCATCTCATTCAAACTTCTACTTTCTGTCTACCTGAGAGAGTCAGCTTGGCTGTGGTTCTCACCGACTTGACCCAGCCTGAGCCAGCTTGGCCCCATATTCGAGCTAGCTTGACTGCTTGTTGATATTGATTCTCTTCTACTATGGATCGAATTCGAGATGTCAAATTCTAACAATCTCCACCTCGACTCGACATTTAGCCTCCACCTAATTTTGAGAGCTTGTGATCCATCTCGCCTCGATGCCCTTGGCATGCCTGCTAATCATGGATGGGCAAACATGGAAGTCCAGCCAGGCCACTCAATCTCACCTTCATTATGGGCTATGTCTATTAGATATATGTGCCCTAGAAGCCAGAATTGGCTGACACTTATAATACACTTCTAGGGGCAAAATTATAATTTTAACTAAAATCAATAAAATGGGTTATTTTCTATCACATATGTGTATTTAGTGTCTGAGTTAATGGTAATGATAATTCATATTTTCAAGAGTTGAAAATTTAAGACATGAATAATTATTATTAACTCATAAAATGCTTCCGACCATAGGATCATCACGAGGATGATGATTGATCCGGTAGATTGGTGTATAATCGCTTCTCTTTAGTAGATGAGTCTTGAGTCTATGGTGTGGAGATATCAGAGCAGAGTATAGATACTCGTTAGACAATGAGGGCATTGAGCGTGACCACCTCGAGTAGTCATTAGGAAGTCTATCTTCCCGTCAATGACTGACTCGATGCTGCTATGGTGTGTCTGATTCTTTGACCTGAGGGGCATCGACAGTTCACCTTGAGGGTGTTATAGTTTGACTACACCATAACTCGATCTCCTAGCCATTCGAAACCCTGAGGTGTATGTTGGCTATAGCATGTTCATTGTAGGTACTGGATTGCATCAAGATAAAATCTATCTACCTCGATGGTAGAGGAGCAGCTCTATGATGATCATGAGAATCAAGTCCAGAAGCCCATGGCCATGGCAGAGTGAAATAATAGAAAGAGTTTCAATTTAGGTTTTCATATCGGACTTGAATCGAATGATTACATCATATGATAGAGACTAGGGTTTGACGAGTTCACCTAAACCCTAATCTGATCAAGGCTCAAGATAGAAGAACTTAATCACACGGATAGCTGCACCAAGAGGTTTGCATTCAGCTCTAATGGATTGCCACCATATACTGCTAGGTGTCACTGGTGTATTTTGGGAGCAATTAGAATAATTTAGATGATCGATCATTCTAGCTATTTGAATCAAAAGAGTTCTGAACCATCGAAAGAAGTTTCGATGATATCGATGATAGAGATCATGACATATCATATTACTGTATAAAATTGAACCTAACTGGATCACATAAACTAGAATTTGAATCTCGTGATCATTAGTTGAACTGATTCAGTTCAATTAATCTGAATGAGATTCAATTAGATTCAAGAAAATCGTGCTAGCACTCGATTGAACCTAACGTTCTTCTTTTACTATCATAAATAGTTGTCCTGACTGAGCCAAAGGAGTTTGTGCTCATTCAGAAGCCTTGACTTGGTCTGACTGGAGTCTGTCCAGATCAGAAAAGGATTGTCTTATTTTGTAAGATAATACCTGTCATTTTTTGTCACCTACCATTTCTCATCCTTTCTATATGGAACAACCGTTAGGTTTCACATTCGGTGATGATGATCATAAGGTATGCAAGCTGCATAGGTCCATATATGGACTTAACCAAGCATCTCGAAGCTGGAATACTCGTTTTAGTGATGCGATCTAATTGCTTAATTTCATCAAGAATGAAGAGGAGCCATGTGTCTTCAAAAAGGTCAGTGGGAGCGCTGTTGTCTTCCTCGTATTGTACGCAGATGACATCCTCCTTATTGGGAATGATATTCCCATGATGACCATAGTTAAAATGTGGTTATCTAAAGAATTCTCCATGAAAGATCTTGGAGAAGCATCCTTTATTTTGAGAATTATGGTCTATAGAGATAGACCGAATAGGATGCTAGGACTTTCAGAAAATGTACATAGAAGATGTGCTAAAAAGGTTTAGCATGAAAAACTTTAAAAGGGGTTTGGTATCCTTCAGACATGGCATTCATCTTTTTAAGAAGATGTGCCCTAGCACACCTGAGGAAATAAAATGCATGAGCAAGATCCCTTATGCTTCAGCAATAGGGAGCCCCATGTATGCCATGTTATGTACACGACCTGATATAGCCCATGCTGTGAGTATCACAAGCAGATATCAGTCAAATCCAGATGAAGAATATTGGACTTCAGTGAAATGTATCCTTAAGTACTTGAGAAGAATTGAGGATATGTTGTTGGTCTTTTTTAATGGAGAACTCTAAGTCCAGGGATATATAGACTCGGATTTTATGTCCGATGTAGATGACATCTTGGAGTCTATTTGTGTGCAATGGTAGAGCTGTCAGTTGGAAAAGTTTGAAGCAGATAGTGATAGCAGATTCCACCATGGAAGCAAAATACGTCACTGCATTAGAAGCTGCAAAAGAGGCATTTTAGTACAAGAAGTTTGCCGAAGAGATCGGAGTGATGCCATCAGATGCTATTTCTCTATACTACGATAATAATGCTGCTATAGCCCTTGCTAAGGAGCCGAGGTCTTACCAAAAATCGAAGCACATCGAGCGGCAATATTACCTCATCCGCGATTACCTCGAGAAGGATTACGTCGAGGTCAAGAGAGTCAACTCCGCAGATAATGCAGCAGATCTGCTTACAAAGCCGTTGGGCCAACAGAAGATCGAAGCCCACTGATAGGAACACGATGCTGTCGTTAAGACACCATGTTTATTAGTTTAAATTCAACTTTTTACTTTTTAAATTAATTAAAAATTATGAAGAGAGTAGTGAGTCGGGTCGAATCCATAGAGAGACAATGATTTATTTCTAAAATCTTTGATTCTTTTATTATTATATTTTTTATTATTATTATAATTTTTTTAAAGAAAAGAAAAGAAAAGTTTTTAAAAATTAAAGTCAAAAAATAGATTTATAAATAAAAGTAGAATTATGCAAAAATAAATTTGATACTAAGATCTACTATTTAGATCTTAGCAACTACTTGCAATAAAATTAAAAAGCAATAAAGAACAATTAATTTAAAGAGCTAGAATTGAAAAGAACAATGAAACTTTCTTTATTAAATTTAAAACTCAAATGCAGAATTTAAATATAAAAAATTAAAGAAAAACAAAGAGAAAACTAGAAGGAGATTGTAGATCAGCGTAGGCATGGAGATGGCATAGAAGACCGGCTCTTCTTCTCAGCACTGCAGCTTTAAAGCAACCTTTAACCCAGAGCTTGGCTTCCACCCTGTACCTTAGCTTTTCTTCCACCCGATCTCTCCTTTCTTAGAGGCTTAGGATCCTTTTTATAGAGCTAGGAGCGTTGGATATTTATTTCTAAAGGCAATGTGGGACTAATTGCCTTTGTAATTATCAAAATTCGAATAAAATTTGAATAAAAACAACTTTGATATGACTCTGGTAAGTTTGGTGAAATCTGGTCATTCAATAGGAATCCAGTGGTCTAAAAATCATTAAAATCGGATGCGTATCAGCCCAGATCTGGTTGGATCAATTTTTGACCATTGGATCATGCTTGATGGAGGAAATCTAGCCGCAAATCGCGCTTCGGTAGTCCTGATCACCATCGGAAGCGTTCTGGACCGTCGGATCGAAGCTGGAATTAAGCGCTGCCATTCGATGGCGATCCAAGTGAAATCGGCAACCAAAAAAAATGCTGACCATCCGATCTTGACCGCAAACCACCACCACCGCACGATCTCGTATTTACTGTTCCCATGGACCACGTGGACCGACCATATTGTGCACCGCAACCAATCAGCATCTTTTATTGATAGATGAAAAGACCAAAATGCCCTGTGAGCTGCGATGAATTTTCTATAAATCCTTTAGGGGTCTAGGTCTACCACGTGGCAGGCTCTAATTCACTGATGTCTGCTAAGCTAGCGGTCCCGGTCTACATTATGCTGTAGACCGGCTGACGGCTTCTGGGCTTGAGTCGGCTAGCTTGGATGGCTTGGCGCACTGGCTTAGTCGGCTTGGCTCGACGCATCTGGATGCGTCGGCTGCTACGGCATGGTGGCTTGAGCCGTTTGAGCCGTATGTTATTTTTATTTTTTTATTTATATATATATTTTTTTATTTCTTTAAAAATTCATATCTTTTCCATTTTAGCTCCGTTTTACTCAAAATTTATTTCGTTGTAATCAAAAAAATGAGCTCTTTCTATTGATAATAAAATTTTATTTTTTATTTTTTATTATTTTTTAATTAATTTTTAAATTAATAAAAATATGAATTTCTTAAAAATTATATATAAATTGATTAATAATTCTTAAAAATTAATATAAATTAATTAATAAATTAATACTTTTATTGGTAAATTTATTGTACTTATCACACCCCCCAACTTAAGCTTTGCTCATCCTCGAGTAAAGAAAGAATTTTAATTTAGATCAAGTACCATATTTCATTGAGATCTTCCTTCACAAGAATAAATCTAGGGTTTAAGATCAAAAGTTTAGACAGTATCACTAACTAAGTATTGAGTTTCAGAAGTAAATTTTATGGCAGATTAATCAGAAACTTTCTTAGAGTTCATCTAAAGATTTTCAGCACTGGTTTTGTGAATACTAACTTAGCATTTGGGTGTTGATTCAAAGGACAAATGAATCTTCTTTTATCACTTATTTTGGTTAGTTTTCTATATACTCCCAAGTTAAATGCATGAATTAAGGTAGCTTTCACACTGCTTCTTTTTTTTTTTTTTTTTTTTGAATTATGCTGAGCATCCTGGCCTTCCCTTCACCGATTGATGTGAACTTCTACACTTGACTTAAGGTGCAGAGTTCTAGCTTAGGGCAATCCACATATACTCTATGTTTTGCACTTTTTTTTTTTTAAATTTAAGCAGGTAGCTCTTTCCTTAAATTCAAGTTTCTTTAATTGAAGTATATATAAACCATCAATTTTTAGTGATAATTGAATCCTCAATTTAGCCTTATAATTAACACCTGTTATGCTTCATTAGTGTGCATGTGCAATTAAAAGTCTTGTTAGCCTTTAAATGATCTAAGTAGGCTGCTAATGATCTGACCAAGTAATCTGCTTCTTAACTCGCTACCATTATTAGTTAATACTTTCTAACTTTATTACTTTTTCTAGTTTATTTTGCTTAAGATTCTCTTTCCTAAAATATGGTTCATCCAAAATTTGATTATTATTATATATAATTTTTTATTATTTATTTATTTATTTATTTTTAATTTATATATATATTTTTTATTATATATATATTTTTTAATTATATATATATATATTTTATTATATATATATATATTTTTAAAAAAATTTCTTCTTCTTTTTTTTTGAATTTTACCCCCCAACTGAATTGACATTGTCCTCAATGAAAAGGGAAGACAAATAAAAGGGTGAAAATTATGTTTGTTTATTTTGATGGGTTTTGAAGCTTATAATCCTTCTCCAGCCTTTTGTGGTCCTTCTCCAACTTAGCCTAAAAAGAGACTAAAAAGAATAAATTAGATTCAAGAAGTATTGGGTTGCCTCCCAATAAGTGCTAAGTTTATTGTCTTCAGCCAGACAAAATGCAGTTTAATTCATTGTGGTTCTATTAATTGTACTTGATCAATATTTTGATTTAATGATATTCCTTCGATATATGGTTTAAGCCTTTGGCCATTTACCTTAAAAAAATTTTTAGTCCTGGGATCATAGAGTTTAATTGCACCATGTGGGAATACATGATTAACTATATAAGGTCCATCCCATCTGGATTTTAATTTTTCAGGGAATAATCGAAGCCTTGAGTTAAATAAGCCAGACTTGTTGATTTGGCTCAAAGGTTTTTCCTTGAAATATGTTTATCATGGAAGGCTTTCATTTTCTCCTTATAAATTTTTGAATTTTCATAAGCTTCTTGCCTTAATTCTTCTAATTCACTCAATTGTAACATCCGATTGGAACCAGCTTTGTTTAAATTAAAATTTAATTATTTTATTGCCCAATATGCTTTATGTTCAAGTTCTACCGGAAGGTGACATGCTTTTCCATAGATTAATCTATAGGGAGACATTCCAATAGGGGTTTTATAAGCTGTCCTATAGGCCCATAATGCATCATCCAATCGATCTGACCAATCTTTTCGATCAGGCCTAATAGTCTTTTGTAAGATATTCTTGATTTTCCTATTAGAGACTTCTACCTGACCACTTGTTTGCGGATGGTATGGTGTAGCTATCTTATGTGTCACCCCATATTTTCGTAATAAAGTTCGAAATTGATGATTTGTAAAATGGGTACCCCCGTCACTAATGATAGCACGTGGAAATCCGAACCTAGAAAAGATATTCTTCTGAATAAATTTTAGGACTACTTTATGATCATTGGTTCGTGTTGCTATTGCTTCAATCCATTTAGAAACATAATCGACAGCTACCAAAATGTATTCAAATCCATTGGAAGGTGGAAAAGGTCCCATAAAACCAATTTCCCATACATCAAAAATTTCTACCACTAAAATGGGGTTCAAAGGCATCATGTCTTTCTTTGAAATATTCCCTAAGGCTTGACACTTAAAACACTCCTGACTAAAAGTATGGGCATCCTTAAATAATGTTGGCCAATAAAAACCACTCTGTAATACTTTGGCCATAGTTTTTCATCCAGAAAAGTATCCTCCACAAGCAAGAGTATGACAAAATTGTAAGATACTCCATTGTTCAGATTCAGGAACACATCTACGAATGATTTGATCAGCACAAATTCTAAAAAGCTCAGGATCTTCCCAAAAATAATATTTGATTTGAGCAAAGAATCGATCCTTTTCATTCTTAGACCAGCCATCAGGAATTTATCCTATGACTAAGTAATTGACAATATTTGCAAACCAAGGAGTCTTTGTATGTGAAACTGTTAACAATTGTTCATCTGGAAAAGATTCTCTGATTGATACAGGTTCATTATCTTTCACTAGGATCCTAGACAGATGGTCTGCTACAACATTTTTAGATCCCTTCTTATCTCGAATTTCAATGTCAAATTCTTGTAACAGTAAAATCCATCTAATTAATCATGGTTTAGCATCTTTCTTTGAGAGCAGGTATCTCAAGGCTGAATGATCCGAGTAAATTATGATTTTTGATCCTAATAGATATGATCTAAACTTTTCTAGGGCAAACACAATGGCTAGCAACTCTTTTTCAGTGGTGGTATAATTCATTTGTGCTTCATTCAGAGTTCTACTAGCATAATAGATCACTACAGGACATTTGTTTACCCTTTGGCCTAGGACAGCTCCTATGGCAAAATCTGAGGCATCGCACATAATTTCAAAAGGTAGTGACCAATTAGGAGGTTGTATGATTGGAGCTTTGGTCACAGCTTCTTTTAAGATTTCATAAGCTTTAAGACAATTTTCATCAAAGTTAAAAGAAACATCCTTAGCAAGCAGATTACACAAAGGATGAGAAATTTTAGAGAACTCTTTGATGAAGCGACGATAGAATCCTACATGACCAAGAAAAGATCGAATTTGTTTGACAGAAGTGGGAGGAGGAAGTTTAGAAATTAGTTCAACTTTAGCTTTATCTACCTCAATCCCTTTCTTAGATACTATATGTCCTAAAACGATCCCTTCTTGAACCATGAAGTGGCTCTTTTCCCAGCTTAACACTAGATTAGCCTCAATACATCATTTTAATATTTTCTTCAAATTGTTGAGGCAACTCTCAAAAGATTCTCCAAAGACTGAAAAGTCATCCATGAATATTTCTAAGAAATCTCCTATCATGTCTGAAAATATTGACATCATGCACCTTTGAAAAGTTGCAGGTGCATTACATAATCCGAATGGCATTCTACGGAAAGCAAAGGTTCCATAGGGACATGTAAAGGTGGTCTTTTCCTGATCTCCTGGGTAGATTGCTACCTGATTGTATCCTGAGTATCCATCTAAAAAGCAAAAGTATTGTTGGCCTGCTAGTCTTTCTAGGATTTGATCGATAAAGGGTAAGGGAAAGTGATCTTTTCGGGATGGTTGTATTGAGTTTTCTATAATCTATGCAGACACGCCACCCAGTGGAAAGTCGTGTTGGTACTAAGTTTCCATGTTCAGTGCGGACAACCGTAAGTCCAGATTTTTTTGGAACAACTTGTGTAGGACTTCACCCAGTGGCTGTCAGAGATAGGATAAATAATTCCAGCATCTAACCATTTAATTACCTCTTTCTTGACTACTTCTTGCATGTTAGGGTTAAGCCGTCTTTGCATCTCTCGAGTTGGTTTGGCATTATCTTCTGTATAAATATGGTGCATGCATATTGACGGACTAATTCCTTTTAAATCGGCAACGGTCCACCCTATGGCCTCCTTATATGTTTTTAGAATATTTACCAATTGGTTTTCCTGTTCAGTAGTTAAGTTGGAAGCAATTATTACTGGTAGGGTTTTCTTTGATCCTAAAAATACATACTTAAGTGATTCAGGTAAAGGTTTTAGTTCAAGTTGTGGTGGGGCCTGAATTGAAGGACGTAGTGGTTCAATTTTTCGCTCGGGTAAGGGCTCAACTTTCACTGACCAAGGTAATGAATGTGATGGTTGAGGTGAATTAAGCAGGGCATTTACTTCCTGGGTTTGAGTTTCTTCAGTGGGTTCATCATCTTGCAGTAAATCTAAGGAGGAATTAGATTCAACTATTTCATCTATCTGATTGATTACAAAGCAGTCTTCCTCCTCTTGGGTGTACTTTGGGGTATTAAAAACATTAATTCTTACTTTTTGATTCCCAAAAGAAATGTCCATAGCTCCCATTTTACAATTGATATTGGCATTGGCAGTTGCTAAGAATGGACGTCCTAAAATTATGGGATTTTGGTTCAGCTCTTGGGATGGTTCCATGTCAAGTATGAGAAAGTCTATAGGAAAATAACATTTGTCTACTCTAACTAGAACATCCTCAATCAAACCATCGCGGTGTTTTTATAGATCTATCAGCTAATTGCAAAATGACTGATGTGGGTTTTAATTCTCCAATCCCAAATTTTTCATAAACCGAGGTTGGAAGGAGGTTTACACTAGCTCCTAAGTCTAGTAATGCTCGGTTAAAGGTTATACCTCCAATAACACATGAAATTAAGGGTGCACCAGGATCTTTCATCTTTTGAGGTATTGGATTTAACAGGACAGCACTTACATCCTCGGATAGCATAACTCTTTTGGTGGTTCGTGGCTCACGCTTTTGGGTGCAGAGTTCTTTAAGAAATTTAGCATAGGCTGGGACATGCTGAATTGCATCGAGGAGGGGTAAATTAATATGAACTTGTTTAAATAGTTCCATTAGCTCCTTGTTGCGTGTTTCTTGCTTTTTGCGAGAAGAGCCTGCTTCTAAGGCCGAAGGGAATGGGGCTTTGGGTTTATATGTCTCAGCTAATTCATCTGTTCTCTTCTTTTCTTTATCCATCTTATCAGTCTTAAGCTCAGGTTCTTCTATATGATTATCCTCTTCTTCAAATTTCTCATCTTGGCTAACATCAGTATTGGCCTCTATCACCTGGTCTTGGTATGGGTCCTTAAGAATCCTACCACTTCTAAGTTCAGATATTGCTTTGGCATTTTCTAATTGGGGGTTCTTAGGTGGAATGTTAGATGGATGAGTAAATCCAGGTGGTTGATAGACATTGGATGGATTATTTTTAGGATTTGCAATTGGTTGGCTTGGTAATTGACCTGGTTCTCTCCTCATGCTAGACTCAGCTAATTATCCTATTTGAGCTTCTAGCCTGGCAATTGATTGTTGTTGGCTTAGAATTAATTGTTGAAGTTGATTGAATTTATCATCGGCTAGATTGGTCTGTTGATGAGGAGGTGGGTATGAGGGCTGATTATAATACAGTGGTTGAGAAGACTGACTAGGTTGTCCCTTATTATAGGCATAGTTCTGGTACTGGGGCCTATTTTGATAATTTTGAACTGGTGGGATTTGAGTCTGAGCCTGAGTCTGTTGTGGTTTCCAAGAGAAATTAGGATGGTTTCTCCAACCAGGATTATATGAATTTGAATATGGGTCATTAAGTGGTTTGGAGTAACCTTGAGCAGCTTGGACTTGTTCTTGGATAAGAGGTGGTAATTGTGCAGCCGTGGGACATTCGCTTACATGATGTGTTGGACTAGCACAAATAGAGCAAATCTCCTGATAATTAGAAGCTGGTGTGTATTGTGTAGGAGATTGTTGACCTAGATTTAGGAATTGATCTAATTTTTGGGCAATAAGATCGACTTTATCTAATTTTTGTGCTATTATGTTCAAGTCTGTCTTAGAATTAAGTTCTGGAGTTTTGATCTCATAAATTCCTGCCCATTTTTGTTGAGAAATTGATCTTTCATAAGAGGATAATGAAGCATGGTTAATAGAGTTTTCACTTAAGGTTTCAAATAAGGTATAAGCTTCATCCTCACTTTTGCTCATGAATGCACCTCCACAGGATGCATCAACCATCTGCTTATATTGATCTCCTAAACCTTCATAGAAAGCTTGTACAATTTGCCACTTAGATAGACCATGGTGTGGGCATTTTCTAAGAAGTTTCCTTAAGTCTTTCCCATGATTCATGAATTTGTTCCCCTGGAAGCTGAGCAAATCCTGTGATGGCTCGCCTCATAGTATTGGTTCGTCCTATGGGATAAAATTTCTTAAGGAATTCATGTTGCATCTCTGCCCATGTTTGAATTGTTCTTCCTAATGTGCCAAGCCAGTACTTGGCTTTATCTTTTAATGAGAAAGGGAACAAGGTCAGTCTAAGGGCATCATCAGAAAAATTTCTGAATTTTTACCGTAGAGCAGATTTCTAAGAATTCATCCAGATGTTTGTAAGGGTCTTCATTGGCATTCCCATAAAAAGATGGGAGCATCTGGATTGTGGTCGACTTGATCTCATAGTGGCTAGCAGGGATATCAGGTATGTGGATGCAAGTCGATGGGTTGTAGGTGGAAGGAATAAAGTATTCCTTCATCTGCCTAGGTGGTTCTTCATGATTTCCAGCCATTTGATTATCTGGTCTTAAATGAATTAGTCTTTCAATTTCAGGATCTGGTTTAACTAGGTCAGGTAAAAGTGATCTTCTACCGTGCATGTACTAGTGCAATCTGATATATGGTTCAAGATATATATATATTATTATTATTATTTATTATTTTTTAATTATTTTATTTATTTATTTTTTTTTAAGAAAAGAAGAGAGAAAGAAAGAAGAGGAAAAATCCTAAGGAGTCTTAAATCTGGAGATGATAGAGAGAAGAGTTAATTTGTGGTTTATGTTTGATGTTATTTGGCAAACAAGTTAGGCAATCAATCCTGACTAAGAGTTATCCTAGATCTAGACAGCTCCTAACTGCCAAGATCACCTTCGAGCCCTCCAAATAGAGGATTAGCCAATCAACTGGCCAGGTAAGTGTAAAGTCGGTGGGAGTCCCTCCGTTGCTTGCCTTAGACACCAATTGTGCTTGGCCAGGTAAGCGAATGGAACCAATTAAGTAACCACCTTCCTTCGGGCCCAATCATCCCTGAACCACTTTCCTAGACACCAGTCAAATTGATTAACCCTAACTTGGTTCAACTCTTAGGATTTCTTGTCCTATTGAGCTCGAATATCCTTAAGGGTTAATGTCTAATTGATTTTAAGAGTTAAGGTTTGGGTTAATGCAGGATGCTGGTTGGTTGTTTGTGGGCCAAGGAAGGGTGATCAAATCCCCACCTTATCTTGTTTAATGGGTTGTGCCCTTAATTTGGTTTAATATGAAATATGCAAAAAAAAAAAATTTCCAATCAAAGAGTTCTATGCAATTTAAACTAATGCATTAACTAATTAAATTCTAAAAAGGCTTACCTTGCCTCCAGCAATCACCAAAAAAAAAATAAGAATAAAAACTAATATGATGGATGCTCTAAACAATTAGGGTTTCTAATCTTGTGATGAGATTTTTAATTAGATTTAAGTAGGTAATTTTTAATTAATTTAAAAAATAAAGCAAATATTAAAAATAAGAAAAGAGATTTAGGGTTTAGGAATGATCTCATCGAATAGGATTGAGAGTTTTGTTCGTGCCCTAATCTTCCTTGTTCTTTTTTTTTCTATTTTTCTTTTCTATAAAATAAATAAAAATAATGAGTAGGCAGTAAAAAAAATCAAAGAAATAAAGAAATTTTAATTTTTATGCCTCCCCGACAACGGCGCCAAAAACTTGATAGGAACACGATGCTGTCGTTAAGACACCGTGTTTATCAGTTTAAATCCGACTCTTTACTTTTTAAATTAATTAAAAATTATGAAGAGAGTAGTGAGTCGGGATCGAATCCACAGAGAGGCAATGATTTATTTCTAAAATCTTTGATTCTTTTATTATTATTATTTTTTATTATTATAATTTTTTTAAAGAAAAGAAAAGAAGAGTTTTTAAAAATTAAAGTCAAAAAATAGATTTATAAATAAAAGTAGAATTTAAATTATGCAAAAATAAATTTGGTACTAAGATCTACTATTTAGATCTTAGCAACTACTTGCAATAAAATTAAAAAGCAATAAAGAATAATTAATTTAAAGAGCTAGAATTGAAAAGAATAATGAAACTTTCTTTATTAAATTTAAAACTCAGATGCAGAATTTAAATACAAGAAATTAAAGAAAATTTAGAATTTTAATATAAGAAATTAAAGAAAAAAGAAAGAGAAAACTAGAAGGAGATTGCAGATCAGCGTAGGCATGGAGATGGCGTAGAAGATCGGCTCTTCTTCTCAGCACTGCAGCTTTGAAGCAACCTTTAACCCAGAGCTTGGCTTCCACCCTATACCTTAGCTTCTCTTCCACCCGATCTCTCCTTTCTTAGAGGCTTAGGATCCTTTTTATAGAGCTAGGAGGGTTGGATATTTATTTCTAAAGGCAATGTGGGACTAATTGCCTTTGTAATCATCAAAATCTGAATAAAATTTGAATAAAAATAACTCTGATATGACTCTGGTAAATCTGGTGAAATCTGGCCATTCAATAGGAATCCAACGATCCAAAAATCATCAAAATCGGATGCGTATCAGCCTAGATCAGGTCGGATTAATTTTTGACCATTGGATCATGCTTGATGGAGGAATTTATGCCATTGATCACGTGCCTGAGAGTTTGATCACCGTCGGGAGCCTTCTGGACCATCGGATCGAAGCTGGAATCAAGCGCTGCCGTTCGATGGTGATCCGAGTGAAATCGGACAATCAAAAAAAATGCTGACCGTCCGATCTTGACCGCAAACAACCACCACCGCACGATCGCACATTTACTGTTCCCATGGACCGCGTGGACCGGCCATATCGTGCACCGCAACCAATCAGCACCTTTTATTAACAAGATGAAAAGACCAAAATGCCCTTGTGAGCCACGATGAATTTTCTGTAAACCCTTTAGGGGTCTAGGTCTACC